>BQNB010150626.1:3415-16008 GCA_026074375.1 Tanacetum coccineum
TCAAAATCGAAGACATTATACAATCACCTTAACATACCATCGAGCAAACCATGTATGCCGAGTCACCGTGACCTTTGGTTTCTTTTTGGTCCGCCTTCCGGGTTCCATTTCTTGATCGGTGGACTTCTGATTGTACCTTACCCTTACCCTCTGGCGTTGAGTCGCCAAAGACCTTCGTTACTTGGTCCAGTAATGCCTCTGATCATTGATCAATATCTTAAAATCTTAATTCCGAATGACGGACGGGACGGTTGGTGCCACGACAGACGCACAACCGGAGCGACATACAATCCACCTCCGGCGAAGGCGAAGATCCACCCGGATGGCTTTGTGTGCAAAAAAAAAAAAATTTTTTTAAAAAAAAAAAAAAAAATCGATTATGACCGTTCTTAAAATCCATATTTTAGTTCGCTTTGATTTCTAATCTCTCATTTTTTTTTGTCCTCTGGTGACCTGCGCTCTGGTCTGAGTCCCAATCGATCTTCAAAAATCCGTGGTACGATCGTTACTACCGAATGTTTAGCCTCATAGGCTCAGACCTACCGATCCACCTTCTTTGCTTCGGTCACAATGTTAATTCCAAAGATCATATTCTTCGAATCTGGAGATCATCAAAATCCTACGTACGACACATAAGACGAATATACGAGCACAATTAAGATCGAAACACATCGCATCCTAGCAGATCAGGTGTGGCGGATCTTTCAAAAGAAGCAACGTATCGACGTTTTTCAGAATAGCGGCACACAGTGATACCAACGATGGTTGTTTGAGCAATGGAACTAAAATGGTCGTTGGACTTGGTTGCCAAGAAAGCTAGTAGGAGTCGTATGAAAGTGTATCTCTATTTGAGAGAAGTGTGATTGTGAAGGTATTGTGTGTACTTTACCTTTTTAGTATGCATACGCTTGTTTTTTAAAAATGTGTGACTACGTATTACGTGTCCATTCATTAAACATCATAGGCCCTTAAGTCTTACAACTGTATGCCAACAACTCATACTATAAGTTTGGTGTGGTAACAATGGCAAGATAGAGTAAATACGATTTCTCTAAATTTAACAAATCATACCGAAGGGCCTAGCCCCCCGGATATGATAAACCCACAGACAACTAAGTCACAGGGACTAATAAATCGTACCGAAGGGCCTAGCCCCTCCGAATACGATAACCCACAGACAACTAAGTCACAGGGACTAACAAATCATACCGAAGGGCCTAGCCCCCTCGGATATGATAAACCCACAGACAACTAAGTCACAGGGACTAATAAATCGTACCGAAGGGCCTAGCCCCTCCGAATACGATAACCCACAGACAACTAAGTCACAGGGACTAACAAATCATACCGAAGGGCCTAGCCCCCTCGGATATGATAAACCCACAGACAACTAAGTCACAGGGTAAAAAGGATAAGAAAGGGCACAGCCTCTCCGGAAAAAATAAATCCCACAGACAACTAAGTCACAGGGTAAAAAAAAGATAAGGAAGGGCATAGCCTCTCCGGAAAAAATAAATCCCACAGACAACTAAGTCACAGGGTAAAAAGGATAAGGAAGGGCACAACCTCTCCGGAAAAAATAAATCCCACAGACAACTAAGTCACAGGGTAAAAAAGATAAGGAAGGGCACAGCCTCTCCGGAAAAAATAAATCCCACAGACAACTAAGTCACAGGGTAAAAAAGATAAAGAAGGGCACAGCCTCTCCGGAAAAAATAAATCCCACAGACAACTAAGTCACAGGGTAAAAAAGATAAAGAAGGGCACAACCTCTCCGGAAAAAATAAATCCCACAGACAACTAAGTCACAGGGTAAAAAAGATAAGGAAGGGCACAGCCTCTCCGGAAAAAATAAATCCCAGACAACTAAGTCACAGGGTAAAAAAGATAAGGAAGGGCACAGCCTCTCCGGAAAAAATAAATCTCAGACAACTAAGTCACAGGGTAAAAAAGATAAGGAAGGGCACAGCCTCTCCGGAAAAAATAAATCCCACAGACAACTAAGTCACAGGGTAAAAAGATAAGGAAGGGCACAACCTCTCCGAAAAAAAAATCCCTGACAACCAAGTCACAGGGTAAAAAAGATAAGGAAAGGCACAGCCCCTCCGGACAAAATAAATTCCCCAGACAACCAAATCACAGGGTAAAAATGATAAGGAAGGGCACAGCCCCTCCGGACGAAATAAATCACAGACAGCTAAGTCACGGGGTAAACCACACAAACACCAAGTCGTCAAAAAGAAAGAAAAAAAACGTAGAAGAAAGGGCAAAATCCCTCCAGACGAAACATATTGTACATATAGCAAGACCTCCTCGGATGAAGTGACCCCACGGTAGCTAAATCTTTATGAGGGATAACCCGTTCGAACACAGTGGTACAAGCAGATAAGTGAGGAATCAATTGCGACAAAGGCAAATTTACAACAAATAAGTTAAATTATATCAGGCCCAAAAAGGGACATTCGTTCAAGGTTACAAACAATTCAAACTAAGACCTACATATTACAAATCACAAAGCTAAGTCTTCTTTGAGGGAGGAGCTTGGGAACCTTCGAAAGCATGCCTGGAAGTAGGATCTGGAAGGGAGGTTGTGTCTTTTGAGCGGGCCACCTCCGCAGCCTTAACAAGTTTTGGGGCAAAGACAATACCTCCGGAACCAACCTTGGGAGCATCCCTGGGAGGAGGGGCAGGATGAAGTTTTAAGAGATCTTGAACTGGCTTCTCAGAGAGGTGAGAGATACGATCCACATACGGATAGGTCTTGGAAAATAACATCTCGTATTCAGCAGTCATCTTCTTATCAGAGTAAGGATCAAACTCGTTCATCCTCATCATTATCTCGTGGAGCTCCTTTTCGGACCTCCCTTCAGCCAAACCTTGCCCCCATCTAGTTTGGAGCGCGAAGTTGAAAGGAACGGAGAGACTCTGTTTATATTCATGGCTCTGTAGGAGACGCTCCACCACGGTGGGAAGAAGCTTCCTAATAGCATCGTTTTTCTCTTTTTGGGCAAAGACGAGTTGGGCCCTGAGCCCTTCATTTTCCGAGAGTCTGTCTCCAGAAATCCTTTCAGCATAAACCAAGGCATAATCTTTCTGAGCAAGCTGGCTTTCCAGGTCCTTCACAGTAGAAGAATGGATCTCATCAACACTTTTCAATTGTTGCTCCAACTCTTTGATCCGAAGGCCTTGTTTGGCATTAATAGCCATCAAGCTATCCCTTTCGGCCCGAACAACAGCAAGACCCTCAGAGCACTGGTCATGCTCCTCGCGGAGTTGCCTGTGTCTCCCAGACAAAGTGTTGTAGAAATTTTGAACGACGTTAAAATCCTCTCGAGTCCGAACAAGCTGACCTCGCGTAGTCTCGAGACTCTCTTGCAAGGCATGGTGGGTGTCATAAAGAGACTCAAACTGACAAAGGGCGTGGGCCTGTGCCATATCACCACGGGCCAAGGAGAACCAGGCTCTGTCCAAAACAACATTATTGTCCAAAAGATTCATCTCCTCTCGAACACCAGGAGGAATAAGGTTGACCATCAAATCACGGCACTCCTCCGGAGTAGTCACTCGGCTCCTCTGGTGAATCCCCCAAGACGGAACAAAAAGAGATGGAGGTAAAGAAGACCCGGCCCCATCGGCACCAGCACCTGTGAAACACCACCTATTAGTAACACAAAGTGCGAAGAATAAAACACTTAGGAAAATAAAGGGGAAATAAAAGACACACCTTTCGGAAGAGGATCAAGCATAGGAGTCTCCTTCTAGGCAATAGACTTCCCACCATCCGGACGGGTTGCAGTAGTGGGGACTGACTCGGGTTCAATAACAACCCGTTCCGTAGTGTCACTAACATGCCTATCCGGCCCCCCAATATCAATCTCTTCATCTACATCATCATCAAAATTGCCATCTCTATTACCAAGAACCCCTGAATGCTCATCGTGATGCTCTTCATAAGGGCGAGGGATGGTATTAGCAGAGTCATGCGCAGGAATCTCAACCAAATTATCTCCCTGAGTCTGAGTAGGGGAAATTAAATTATCCCCCCTAGAAACATCCGAAGTAACCTCCAATACAGTTCGAAGAGGAGTAGGACAAGGGATGTGATCAGAAGACTTCTCTTTATCCCCTTCGCCAGGACCTGAAGAAGGTTTACGTCTTTTTGAGCTCCCCTCGGATCCACCGGCACCTCCGGACTCCCTGTTCTTCTCGGCTTTTCTCTTGGCAGCAGCATTCGCTTTCCTTATCCTAGTTGCCACTATCTTAGGATCTGAGGCCTCAACCCTTTGTTGTGAGTCCGTCTTCTCAAGCACTTGCTCATCGGCACTAAAAGGAGTGGTAGTATATTAAGGGATGACGTCTTGTTCGGTCAAGGCCTCCCCAGCCTCGATAGTCATTTCAGAAAGAAAAGGAAGACGTAGATACTCCGACATGGTGACAACTGCAAAAAGAAAAGTTGATTTTCTATGCATATTATTTATTTTCAAATCCCGCAGTAAGTGAAATTCTTGCTGTCTACTTAATCAGAACAACATGTTCACAAGGTTGATTTTCTGTGCATATTATTTATTTATAGCATCCGGAATGGCTCTTCGATCAATAAAAAAGAAACGCCCTTTCCACTTCTTATATACAAAGAGAATGTTCGTTCAATAATCTTAACCACGAAAACTTACCGGCTCTTTCTCGCATGAAAACCAATCCCCATGTCTGCTAAGTTTATAAAAAACCCGGAACAAAGTTATCCAAAGGGACGATGTTAAGGTTCGACAATACCACTCTCAATAAGGTCAATCGGTCAAACCAGTGGCACAATTGGGAGATATGTACAATAAACAGTTCCTAATCACAGCAATAAGGAGAATGTCGAAAAAGGTACCCATACCCGGCCCGGCAAACTCAAAATACTGCTCATAGAGACCAATATACTCATCAGTCAGACGGTCCATGGTCCATTCGGAAGACACAACAACAGGGTGTAGATCCATAGGAATTTTATATTTACGAGTGAGGGCTTTCACATCCGAAGGTTTCATGGTAGAAGTATAAGAACCCATGTCACGCTTGCTGGACGAAGAGGCTTCGGCTTGCGACCCCATGTCAACTCGTTCCACGTCAGACATTTTCAAAGATCCGAAGGGGAGGCAACTTACAAAGTCAAAAAGGGAAGAAAGGTATACCTGATCACAATAAAGAGAAAGACGGCTGGACGAGTCGGATAATTATCTTGCAGGCAAGGGACGTTCGGCTATGATCTTAAAATTTTTACACACGGTAAAAAAATAAGTGACTATGGACTATTTATAGGCCCCAAATGGGCTTGGGTTCGTCAAATCACACACAACAGCTGTCAAAGCCCAATCGTGACCGTTGATAGGAAATCGCTCAACACGTGTACACACCGGATAAAGAGACGATGAAGAGTCATAATGGTTTTTAACCCACTGTAATTATGATTTTGTCTCATACACATCAAGAAGACAAATGGATTTCAACTCCTCATAATTATGAATTTTGTTTCATACCTATCAAGACGCAAAAAAAAATGGGGAAGGGGAAGAAGAGAAAAGGAGGAGGAATAGGGCCACAAGAGTCCGAATGGGTCATGAAGTTCCGAACAGGTACAGGACGTCAGCCTAGTAAACAACAAAGCGCTGACTTCATTTCAGAGACCTGCAGGGCAACGTCATCAAAGAGATAACGTCACCATAAACCCAGAAAGATAGTGACTACACAATAAACTATGACGTCAACTAAAGAGATGTCACCATCTAAGACACAGGCGATAGAGACATGACGAAAGGGTCGTCATCTACATGCCAGAAACCGTACATCTCTACAGTGTTTCGACTAGTATAAATACCCCCGTATTTACTATTCAAAGGACAACATTTACTGCACACACACATATTTATTACTATAGCCTCTTCGGCTCCAACATATAGCCCCTTCGGCTCATATTCACCTACTTACTCTCACGCCCGAGCTTGGTCCTGGGTCAACACCCGGGGCGAGTTAACGGGTATTCTTTCTTACTTTCAGGTAATTTAAGAGGATACTTCACCAAGAGGACGAGGGAACGCACCCTAGACTCTGGGCACGGTATTTTACCTTAACAGTTTTGTTATTAATGATTTTTGGTGAATGATCACGATTATTGGTTTCGCTAACAAGTGGTTGAAGATTAAAGGCAAGTTTCTTTAGAGATTTGTTCGTATTTTTAATTGATTGTGTTTGAAAAATTTCGATTAAATTATATTTGTTTCTTTGATGCGGGTTTTGTTTTTTTGTGATGATTAAGATTTTAGAGTGTGCATATAATGTGTTTGATAAAATGTTACTCAGAATTTACAAGTTGTTTTGGTTTCTTAGGTAAAATAGGTTTGTTCTTACAAGTTTTTGGTCTAGAAAGTGTTTTGGGTCGACCGGGAACAAAACTACATGCTCATCCATCGCCCAACCACCATGTTTTATGACTTAAATCACATTTACAAGATATCATTGTACTTCATTGAATATTTTTAGACTAAAATTTCTCATTGTGTTGGATGATAGGCCGAAATGAGCATTGTTCCAATAGAGTTGGAAACGAAGTCTGCAGTGGCTATAGTAGATGGTGCTAGCAGAGGGGACTTATACTTCGTTGTGCCACGGTGAGTCCAGACGACAATTTATTGGGTGCCTTTTTTTCCTGAGATGGTTGACTGGCTTAACCTCTCTACTCGCTGAACCAGGGGACTCACCACTGGATGCACCAAGCAAACGCTTTTGGATGTGCTTTTGGCCTCACAACCAGCATTTCATGGGTTTTAATATGCTTTTGGTGGTGGAATCGCTGAACCGGGGGCCTCATTACTGTGTAAATTAATCGTTTCACATTTTTTAGTTTTGGCACTATTATTTTAGTTTTTGCTGAAATGTTCTACTGTGTTACAGTTCGAGGATTGGAGATTCGCTGCACTGAGTTTCTTCAGTCCCTTCCCGACATATTCTTTGTTAAGCATGACCCTTTCTGTGAGCATCTGCTGTTTCTCGACATTATAATTGCTAAGAAACAAGGGTGAACTGAAGCTGCTCAGAATTAACACCAACATTTTTCGTCTATTTATAATATACGGTACATGTTTCATTACTCATATTATATTTTAATCTACAAGTTGCAATTCTGTAAGTGTGCTCATTTACTTTGCATATGTAGTCTAACGAAGTGCTGATTTAATTTGATAAAATAAAGTTTTTAAAAAGATGTATTCATGTATTTACTTTGCTTATGCAGCCTAACGTGTGCTGATTTAGAAGATTTCCAGGAGAGGGTGACTTTGGGCGAGCTAAAGCAACAATTCATATAGCTAACAAGTTACCTCAAAGTAAATCTTTTAGACACAACAGTGATCACAGATACGGACCGTGTTTTAAGATGAATGAATCAAAAATGCATAATAATGATGAACGAAAGAGTCACGATGAGCCAATATCGGACATGATTATTCAACCCGTATCAATAGATAGCAAGGAATTTGATATTGATGTTCTTAATTTGTAAAGATGCGGGAATAGGAAATTTATAATGGGTTCTATCAATTGCGTTTTCATACTGATTATCTGATTCTGCAGCCAGGTATGACGCGCAGAAATCATTTTAGTACACTATTTATGTAATACAACTTTTATTTTTTTTGAATTTTTAAGCTTATCCTATCTTTTCCTAACTTGGTTTGTTAAGGTTCATGAGATCACGTAGAGGGACTGTGAAAAAAGATCCAACAAGTTATCCAAACGCTATACTAGCCAAGATCCTGATCGGCCAGGTTTGTTTTATGCTTTTACAAATGTCTTTGACAACAGTTTTACAAAAATACTTCAAAACACGGGGTAGTTTAATGTACCTGTGAGTATAGCAGTTGTGACATCTGCGCTTCCTTGGAGGAGTGTTCAGATGTCACAACTGCTATACTCACAGGTACATTAAACTACTACGTAAATTAAATGCAAAATACACACTAAAATAACCATGAACTGTCTTAACATATTATATCGACTGTATTCAAATAGATGGCGATCCGATTGTACCAACACATGTGGTCCGGTACTTGGTCAAAAGTAAGTCATTTAATCTTCTTGAACTAGATAGCATTACATAAACTTTCAACCTGCTGCACTGTTTTAACAAGCATTTTGATGGAACATAGAAGTAAGGTACCTCCCATTGATAGGTTGCCATCAATTCTAAATTCATTTGTTTGGTGCATATAAATATACCCCGCACATGATTCCTGCATTCCTTAAGACCTCACAACCATTTATATAAAAACTACGTTTATCATGCTTACAAACTATTTGCGAAACCCACTAATGGATGAAGTTTACATGTACAAACATATATTTACATCTTAAACGCATTATGATATGCTTTTTACTTTTTAAACTATATATTTAGATAAATGAGGGCTAACAGATTAAGGACTAATTGAAATTGTAACATGTTCTCAAAGATTGTCAGATCTGATTTCAAAAATAGGATGACTTACCAAAATCTTTTGTGAGATGACACAAGTAGCTGTAAAGGGGTGCCAAAGTTAAGGTTGGACAATACTTTTCAAATATGTTTTAGGTACCAAAGTTCCTTTTGACTGTCAAACTAAATAACTGCATATTCCGTTAAGTTCATTTTCACATTAAGTCCTTGACCTGCTATGTGACACTTATTTAAAATGACCGTGTCGGGTGGATTTGGTAATGAGTCAAAATTGTGTGTATTTCATGGTCATCTTATATAAAGAAATAAATAATTAAGCTAAGAGATATTGTGAAAAGATTCGAGTGCGGCAGTAACCGTATTGGCTGAAACAATGGCAGCATGGGCGGGTTTGGTAAAAGGGTCAATACCGGTAAATTTGTATGCACGGGTCAGAACAGGTTGATCTACGCATTTTTCAAGCCAGTTTTTTCAGACTTTTTGATTGATAAATTTTATTTTAAGACAAAATGTAGTATGAGAGTTTTGATATATGTGTCGGTTTGGCCAATACTC
Organism: Tanacetum coccineum; assembly: GCA_026074375.1. Classification (NCBI taxonomy): domain Eukaryota; kingdom Viridiplantae; phylum Streptophyta; class Magnoliopsida; order Asterales; family Asteraceae; genus Tanacetum; species Tanacetum coccineum. The sequence continues at coordinate 12,444 of BQNB010150626.1, forward strand.
AGCTTGGCCCATTTGGTAAGTATAAACATATATGTCGGTCGGGTAACAGGTTGTGAATTGGGCAAATTTGATCAAAATAAGCATGGTCATTCTGCGTATGTGGTAGTCTGATAATGATCAAGTAGATGTTAGAATGTGAGATTTTTTCGAAACTATCCAACATTATTACTTGGAAACTATACAGTGGCTAGATATGGTAAGACGTGTGGTAGACGTTGATTAGATCACATGTGTGTGACATTCATTGATTAGATCGCACGCCTTGGGTTAAAGTAGATTATGATGTTCCTTATATGCAGCTAGGGGAAGGATGGAACTTGGAACTCTTAGGTGTTGGGATATTGAAAATGGGGAGTTGTCGAGGTAAACTATCAACGTATTACGATCATAATCCTATGGAACCTGTGAATAATACAAATGATTGTCAAATATATACATATGAGTTTTTAAAATTGGTTTGATAATGGACATATCTTTGGAAAATTGATATTTACCAGCATGTAGAAGTATAGATATCAACTAAAAAAATGTGTGACCCACGCATAGAAAAACCTTTTTAACCAAATCGACCCGTTCATTACCGGGTCTAAATAACTACCAGAAGAATATATTACTACAGGAAGAGTGAACTAACAGTAACATTTGTTTTGCAGGTTACATTGATGTGGGAATTCTAGATATGTGAAGTCCTATTGTGCATTAGGATGGGACTCACTTCAATAACATCCAGAACCAGTCACATGTTCGTGCTGCTGAACATCCTTGAACACAAGGTCGTCTCCAGCTAATGTAAGCTTTCCATTATCTTGAAGTCGTGACTTCGATTCAATTACTTAAATCTAAAGAGTGATAAATTATTCGTATAATGTTTTTGTATCAAGCATCCAATGTGTTAACGCAAATATATTTCTAACAAAGGATTTAATTCATTAATTGGTTATCAATTTCCGGATAAATAGGGGGTGTTTAGGATTGCTTATAAAGCAAATAATATCAGGTGTGGAGTACTACCACGAGGTTCACACAGATCTAAAACATGAAAATGTACTGTTAGATTCCAATTACAACGTTAAAACCGCTGACTTTGGTCTAAGCAATATCATACGTGATGGTCATTTTCTGAAAACAGGTTGCGGAAGTCCTAACTATGGTACCCCCTAGGTATAGATGTTCACATGTTTAAAGAACTACTAATCAAGTAAAGTGGGCCAACTGGGTAGTGTATGTTAAGTATGTGATTTAAGCATATCCATTATTTAATGTCTACACATAATACTATGGTTAATAGTGCTCGAGTAATAGCTACATGAAGTAGCTTTAGAACAGACTTGGAACTTTAAAATACAGAATTTCCCCGATACCCTTTATTAATTATGTTTCCTACATAAGCTTTTACTTTTTTATTCTTTTGCGTAATTTTACACTTTCAAGCTACAACTACATACAAATATACTCTTCAGCTCACAAGTCTAAATAATGCTACCTTGAAACAAAAATAACATTTTGCTATTAAACATTCATGCTGTGCTACTACTGGACCAACATTTGTGTGATACATGATATGCTATTAAACATTCACGTTGTGCTAACATTTTACTATTAAACATTTTGATTAATGTTGGTCATAAAGAATTACTTCCTTTTCATAGGTCTGCACTCACTCTGTGTGAGATCAATTCAGAAACTTCTGATCAACGGGAACGTGAATTTGAACCCAAGATACCATTTCCTCTTTTACAAACTACAAATAGTATCTGCTCTTAAACATCATCAAAGGAGTTGCAAGTACTGGATGAATTAGGTTAGTTGGCCTATGTCTGATTGTATACTTGGTTAAGGTGTTGGGTTAAGTCCCGCAACGAGCGCAACCCTCGTGTTTTGTTGCCATCATTGAGTTTGGAACCCTGAACAGACTGCCGGTGATAAGCCGGAGGAAGGTGAGGATGACGTCAAGTCATCATGCCCCTTATGCCCTGGAGGTCTATGGGATCATATGGATGCTTATCCCTATTTTGACTCTTGTATTAGGAATCACAATAGGTGTACTAGTAATTGTTTGGTTAGAAAGAGAAATATCTGCAGGTTCGGCCTCAATGGGAAAATAAAATGGAGCACCTAACAACGCATCAATCACAGACCAAGACTACGACACCCCTTTCATTCTGGGGTACGAGGGGATTCATACCATTCGAGCCTTTTTTTTTCATGCTTTTCCCCGAGGTCTGGAGAAAGCTGAAATCAAATGGGATGTGTCTATTTATCTATCTCTTGACTCGAAATGGGAGCAGGTTTGAAAAAGGTTTTTCCCCAAAGCGAGTTCACCGTCAACTGTAGCAGCACCATACGCTAAAATTTGTCCCTTTTTAATGCATTTACCCCGCCGAACCTGGGGTCTTTGATGCATACACGTATTTTTGTTGGAACGTTGATACATAATTAAAGGAATACTAAGAGTATCTCCATTACCTGATAAAAGGATCTTGTCAGTATCGGTATAAATAATCTTTCCCTCGTGTTCGGCTAACAACGTCGATGAAGGCGTGTAGGTGCACTATTCCGCGGTGGGGATTGCAACTTTCCATAAATTTCCCATTTGTCACTCAACGATCGAACTTTGCTTATTTCTTCTTTTGAGGATCGTCGAATCAAATGATATTTCTGTTACGAAGGCCCTTTAGACAGTCCACAAATATATGTTCCTTGCGGGTTGCACTATCAGATAAACAACCTGCAGTGCACGAGGTTATGAATTATGTCATTTTAGATACCCGTATTGAACTTCTTACTTTATCCTTATTGTATGTTGGCCTTATTTGTTTTTCGTTTGATAATGCATCATGAAGGTGAGCAAAAAGAAGACGGTGTTAGTAAAAATGAGGCGACCAACGAACTTTTTTTTATGGAACAATATGTTTGAAGACATCGGAAAACCTCATGCATCACTAGCTCCTACAACACCAACAACAACACTTCCAGCACACGCACAAAGTTCATCATCTGAATACAATGCAAAGAACTCCCGTACATCATCAGCGAAAAAAGAACTTTTCTAAACATCAGGTATGTAAATGTTACACAATGTTTATGTCGCTTATTAAATGTTTTTTTTATCATGTTCGTCTGTAGGTATTCTGAGTTTTGTGAAAAGAAATTTGATTTATGAAATAGATATCATGGTAAAGATCTGGCGAATAAAGAACATGTGAAAAAGCAAAAGCATAGGCATGTCGAACAACAGTGGCTACAACAAAAGCGGAAATTTTTTTGACACTTATTAGGGACCCGACTAACTATAGTCTCATTTGTAAGGTATATGGTTCATGCATGACAACTGTAAATACGGATTTGCTTATGGTAACAACTATTGGGATTCATTTAAATTGTGACGCTCAAGCTATTCGCCGCTGCTACGGCGATTGAAAGTTCACTTTTAAATGTCGAATGCTACATGAAACTTAGTATCAACGTAAAACCCCGCGCTCTGCATCGGCTGGTCAAAGATCACCCAAAAATTGATTCAAAAGCTGCGGTTGGCATGGCAGTGTGAGGTGCTCGTCGATCTCTC
>BQNB010150628.1:0-16008 GCA_026074375.1 Tanacetum coccineum
TAATGACCTATCCTTGCCATTGGTTTAGTGAACAAGTTGGACTAGCAGGTGACCTGGGATCAACAAATGACATTCTGATTCCCTTGGTAAGGACTTGGACAGTGGACTACTAGTATATAAGAAGCCGTTAAGCAGTAAGTTAGTAAAGTCTCATTGAGCTAGGGTTTAATAAGATCACCATTATTAATCTCCTAAGATAGATTATAAACAACATAGAATACTTTATGCGGATGCATTTAAATGTGATAGAATTAGCGTGTCTAGGTTTTAGGAAGAAGTACCGCCTAAATCTAGGAATGATATGCCCCTTCGATATAAGACAATCATTGCACTAATGAGCAAACCTGTGTTATATTTGATTAATCATGGTTAATACAGTTTCCTTATAATAGGCTTGACCGCTCTTCTATCTTCTGATTATCAGCTTGCGTGTGTTATCGTAATTAAAGTAGATTTAAGTCACCACCACAACCCATGCTAGTCTCTCAAACTAAAAACCCCCCTTAAACCTTAGAGTTAGGATTAACTTAGATTAGAACTAACATAGACAACTAAAATACTGGTAGACTTAGGAATTAACGCTCTCGCTCTTAGTGATCGACACCCTACTTACCAACGAAGCTACAACTGATCGGGTCCACTGCCCGTTAGTGTTGTTTTTAGGTAAAGTTGGCAAAATATAAATGTAAAACTTGATAATAAATATTACTTACGCACAACGACACATCAAGTTTTTGGCGCCGTTGCCGGGGAGTGAAGTTGTTTAATTTTTATTTTTATTAGTATTTTAGTTCTAACTTTTAATTAATCTCGATTTAGTGTAGTTTAATTAGTGTGAATTTTTTTTTATTTTTGAGTCTTAGTGTCGGATCGTCCATTTCACCTAAAAGTTTTTATAATTTTGTTTGTGTGTTTGTTTTACTTTTCTGTTTTATTTTTGTTTTCTGTACACTGTTCTGGTTGATTTATCGATACGGCGTATTCACCGGTTGAATATGGCGTATCAACCTTTCACTGCCAATACAGCGTATTCCATTCAAACAGTCAATACGTCGTATTCAGTCAATTAAATACGGCGTATCGTACTTAGTTTTCAGCATTTTCTTTCTTCCGAGCATATCCTACTGATTGTTTATCCTCTGTTTTAGGTAGTGCATGACAAGGAGATTGAATAAAGACCTCTTCTAACCTTTCGAAAACCCTGAACAAGTGTTTCGATCATCAAGGAAGCTCTCCAAGACACGGAGTCTTGACTATTTGAGTTCACCGGAATTCAACTTAATTTTTGATCTCGAAGATCAGTTTGAAGAGGAGGAAACAAAAACAATGGGGGAACCAGACCCTAGAAGGATATAGATCGGGAATTGCTAGGCCTAAGATCGATGAAAAGGCCCAGTTTGAGCTGAAAGGTCAATTTCTCAAAGAACTACATGACAACACTTTCGGTGGATCGGATAATGAAGATGGAAATGAAAATATTGAGAAAGTTCTTGAGATTGTTGATCTATTTCATATCCCTAACATAACTCAAGATCAGGTAATGCTTCGAGTTTTCCTTGTCGCTTACTGGAGCCGCAAGTCGTTGGCTGAGGAATGAACCAGCTGGTTCAATTACAACTTGGGAACTCTTAAAGAGAAATTTTTTAGTGCCCACCTGCCCGAACTGCTAAAAAGATGGAGGAAATCAATAACTTCCAACAAGATCCTGATGAAACTCTTTACCAAGCGTGAGAACGATTCAAGGAACTATTATTGAGATGTCCTCAACACTACTTAACAGATTGCAAGAAGTGATCTCGTTTTACAAGGGATTAGATGTACCTACTAGACAGATTCTTGATTCCAAAGGTGCCATACCATCTATGAAAGCTGCTGACGCAAAGAAAGCCATCCAAGATATGGCTCATCATTCTTAGAAATGGCACAATGGAACGTCTACTAGATGTAGAAGTACTGAAACTTCTGACGGATTAGCTGCTATTCAAGCTTAACTTAATAACCTTGGAAGGGAAATCAAGAAAGTAAAGAAAAAAGTATATGCTGCTCAAGTAGGTTGTGAATTATCCAAGGGATGTCACTACACTAAGGATTGTCCGCGAAAAGAAGAAGGAAAAACACTTAAAGAAGCGTATTACACTTAATTTGGTGTACCATTCCAACAAGGAGGACAATATAGAGCTGCTTAAGTAGGGTGTGAATTATGCAAGGGGTCTCACTATACTCAATTCGGAATCACAAAATTGACCTACAGAGAATAAGCTGTGACCTAACCCTTCCACATAATAAACCCGAGAGATGGTAACATTTCCCATTTGATAGTCTCCATAACCCATAATCTTAACAATGTGATCATTCCCAAATCTGACGGTACCCAAAAATTTACTGACGAAGTTGATGAGTTGAGAGCGATTTTTGGTCATATGCTTTGAGCAGCCGGATTCCAAATACCAGAGAACAATTTGGACAACCTACAATCGTTAAGAGAAGAAGATGGAATATAAGAAACAGTGGATCCCCAAGATTGTTTGGGTTCCTTAGAGTTAGAAGTTTTAGATTCTACAATCTTAACTTTGCTACTGGAACCTACAAATCTTGTTGCTTTTGGCCTCCTGCTGTAAACTAAGATTCCTTGAGTTGGTGTAGCTACTGAATTGGTAGAGGTTTCCTTAGTAGGCACTACTTTAGTGGAGGTAATCCTAGTTAAAGGGAACTTATTTCCAACTATAGTGAAGGTCCTACCTTTAGGTTTCCAACTATATCCAATTTCACTAAACACCTTTTCCCATTTGTTGCCATACTTTTCTCATTTTAGTTCTTTTAGATTTAGATTTTGAACTCACATTCACATCATTCACATAATCAATAACACACATATCATGATTAGCATCAAATAAACATTTGTTACAGATAGCACAAATAGATTCAACATTAGCATTTCTCACAAAATGCTTAACATGTACATTACTGACAAGTTCAGACACAGAGTTCATCTTATTTAAACTAGATTTAACTTTCCTAAGGTGTTCTTCTACTTTATTCTTCTGATTGCTACTTGGTGGTCGCGAGATCCTATTGTTCTTTGTATTTCCTGAAGGCTTTGATCCGCTAGCACTAGTAGTAGGTGTTACTCCTGTAGAAGTCAACAAAGGCTTGTTAGAATCATTGGTTTTAAGAGAATCAGTCTGCGTGGGAATGTTGCATGAAGATGTGACAGGTTCAACAAACCTAACCTTTTTGTTCTTGTTCATTGGTGTGACAGCAACTAATTTGTCACAAGGTTTCATTACACTAGGGCATGTCTTAGAGACATAGACTAACAATTCCTGAACGTGTTTTGTAAATATGCAAGCAGATTCTAATAAAGGTTCACTAGGATTCGGTTTTCTAGCGCATTCTACAAATTCATGAAGGGTTTCAGTATTTTCTATAGTCTTCTCAAGATAAACCTCATGGACATCCCTGTTGTTCTTAAGTCTATGAGAAATAGGTTATATGTCTAGCTTGAACATTCCCGGAGCAATAGTGGCATTAGGTTTTGAAATAGCAGTATCAACAAAATTTTTCCCTTTAAGTTTCCTTAATTCATTTTTCAGTGCTGCAATAGCAAAAACTTTTTTTTGAAGTTGAGCATTTAAATCTAAATTTTCAACAGACTTTGCATTAGTTTGAGCAATTAAATAGTCACAGTGTTCTTTTGATTGAACATGTGTCTTTCTAATTGAGTCAAATTGGTCTTTGTAAATTGATTTTGAATGCTCTCGTTCTTTTCTTAAATTTTCATTTTCAAAAAGTAATTTTGTCACACTATGCTTCAGCTCAATGTTGATTGTTTCAATCTCATCAATGTCTTTCTTTACATTTTCCACATTATCTTTTCCATTCAACGATTTAATCCTATCTTTCAACTTTCTTATGACCGTGTCCTTTTCTTGTGACTGAGCTTTCAATTCATTTATTTCAAATAAATGATTAAATGTAGGAGCATTTTGGTTTTCACGAAAATTGTCCTTTTTAAAAAAAATTGATTCAGTTGAGTTGTTAATTCCAAAGAAATGCAATGCTTTTCAAGTGTTGAATAACTTTTCAAAAGTTTATCGTAAACATCTTTTTCAATCAAATCTTTCTTTTTGAGAAGCTCAGTCTCAAGTTCCAGACACTTATTGCAATCATTCACACATGACTTTTTCATATCAAGACTATCCACAGAATTCACAGCAATATGCACAATTTCTTGAGACGTGATATGTTTTAGGAGTTTATCATTATCAATGCTAAGTTGTTTGATTTGAATTTCAAAAGCATTTTTGTCTATAGAACACTGATCAATAGCAGCTTCCATTTAGTTAAAAACAGTTTGAACTTCAGTAATTTCATCTAAAAGAGTTTTATCAAACGCATTAAATGTGTATTTTAAAACTTTTAAAAATAGAATTATTTCTGTTACAAAACAAGCTTTTGTATGTTCAAAACCCCACGCACCAGCCGTAATAGCATCGGATGTTGTTCTCTTTTTCATAATCTTGTCAAAATTGGCCAGTTGACATTTTAGCTTTTTAAGACTTTCATTTACCAAACTTACCTTAGGAAGTTCACACGGAGCTTTAATTCTAACAGGTGTACGTGACGTAACTGGTATAACACCTCATAACTTAGGTCATTGTACGACATTATGTAATGCACAATTTATTTTTAGGGTTTTACGCGTTTGCTGGCCAGAATCTGGATGTAAATACCTGTCACGATCCAATTATGGATATCGGTACTAACATGCAGAGACTATTTCTTGATGTAAACCTTGTAAGGTTTCCATACTATTTGTCTCTCGGGTAGGGATGCGAAATGTGGTGGAATTGTAAGCGATCGATAATGACCCAGATTGCATCATGTCTGCTTGATGTTTTGGGAAGTTTTGTGACGAAATCCATCGTTATTCTTTCCTACTTCCACATAGGAATCTCCGGTTGTACCAGTAAGCCGGATGGCTTTTGACATTCTGCCTTAACTCTAGAACATGTCAAACATTTGCCAACATATTCAGCGATGATTTGCCTTCCATGTTAGGCACCAAATAGGGTTTCTTTAATCGTAATACATCATTGTCAGAAACCAGGGTTAATGGAATACTTAGATTTGGTGGATCCATGTGGTTTTATACATTTCAGGTCATGTCTCGACAATTATCTTGTATATATATGTAGTGTAGACCAATAAATAAATAGTATTTGAGTATAATCTTTTCAAGAATTTTTCAGTAAATTCAAAATTTTTCAAAATTATGTACTCAACAATATATCTCACCCTTATTAATTAAGGGGGAGCAATATAAATTGTTCCAAATAAGCATACTAACTCAGAAAACATTTTTTTCCCCAAAAGCCTTTCGAAATATTTTAATCAATTGATATACAAAATATCAGAGATTTGTCATTTTTGATAAGGGGAGAAAATGTGATTAAAATATGCAATTAATAAATGTGATCATTATGACTCAAGTGCGGTCTCCTCCCTTCATGTGCAAAACACTTTCGAATATCGATGCACATGTATAGGGGGAGCATTTCTTAAAGATGAAAATATCAAAGTGTCAAACATTTTGATTTATATCAAACACTTTGATTGATTTTCAAATAGTTTTATGGTTATGATCAATACACCCAACAACCAACTAATCTACGATGGCGATGAAGTTATAAGGTGGTTAGAGTTAGGTATACGTCTAATGATCCAACCAGAGTCGGAAGGATCTTCCCAAGGACATTCCACTAGATAGAATTAGAAGTCCTTAGGAAAGATGGAGTTGAATGATAATAAGGGAAAAAATATTAATTAAGGCATGAGTTAGCACTGGAACAATCACAACAAGGTGCTAGTGATGACGTCTTGGTAAACATTAAAGGGGTTGAAGAAGGAAAAAGAAATGTAAGGATAAAGGGTCTAAAGGAAGAAGCCCTCCATACACTTAAGCAAAAACCAGGTCAATACATATGCTATCAGAATCATAAAGATGAGGTATTGAAGATAGTCATCATGAACCCAGTGATGCAATGCACAACCCTTCCTAGCCACTCGAGGTCTCTCAAAAGATTCTTGTTTCATTTCTTACGAAGATAAACATGTTATCTATCAACTTTCTCACTCCGAGTTAGTTGATATTGAAAAAGTGGCAGTCAGCTCTAGCCGCCGACCACTAAAACCAAAATAGACTTATTGAGTCTAGAGCCAAAAGAGATCAATATAAAGCTCATTATGACACAATTCCAAAATTCACTTGGTGTTCACAAACAAAGAACACAAGTGGTATCTAAGACTCCTATGCATTATCCTTGTGATCTTGCCAGAACATTTAGAGTGATACTCTTTAGTGTAGGTGACTTGCGAGATTCTATATGAATCAAGCTTGTGTCAACTAGATATCGATTTTGGTCCAGTCTATGAATTGATGAATCAATCAGTCAGATAGTAACTAACTGATTCAGTCTTACCGTGTTGTCTGCTTTGAGAGATTCCAGTAATGAGAACAAGATAGTATAGCTAGAAACCTTGTCAAGGAGGTTCTTTGAATCTACCTGATCACAAGTATAATATTTATACTATAAAATAGGGAACAAAAGGCTATTGCAACCGAACTTTGACGAATGACAAAGCCATATTCATCCATATCTGTTGTTTATTGCTAACCATTAAGTGCAAGTTTAAACGATGGTGGCAAGACCTCATACCAACTCTATCACATTCATAACCTCATGCTCATACTCAAGATTTAAAGTTTTAAGTAATCAAGAAAGCTCAAGATTCCGCTACTCTAATACTCAGCATCTTCTTTAAAGACATGAAGTGATCAAGTTAAAGATTATCAAGGGAGATTATTAGACAACTTTTAAGAAAACACAAAGTATGAGCATGTTGGTCCAAAGATACGAGATCATAAGAAGGCAAAGTATCACAAAGATGATCAAGTGGTGATGAAAGATTTATGATCTCACGAAGTTCAAGATCAAGTGATAAAGGCTCAAGATCATAGTTTATCAACCATGAAGGAACAAGCTCAAGCTTAAAGATTAAAGAACACTACAAAAGATACAAGAATATACCATAGAAGCCGAATGTATCATCAAGAACAATTAATCCATGACCTATACAAACTTGGATCATGAACACACGAACCACGTCTATCACCAGTATAAACCTCCTTCTTTAATCATAAGCAGTACTAATATTCTTTAAAGAAATCCCTAATACAAATTAGGGTTTCGTTTTTCTCTATAAAACCAGCCAACACGACTGCTATTACATACACATCATGTGCTACTAGGGTTCATCATCACCCATGTGGGTGACTCACCATCACTAGTAACACCTTAGATCCTTTCCGAATCAGAATGATATAAAAACATGTAACGTACCAGATCTCATAGTAGTGACTATAATGAAAACCTAATAAAAAGGTTTAGTAATTCAACACGAGCCACCAAGATCCAATACATATTCTTTTCTTCACAAAATTCGGTATATAAACCTTGTAACATCCTAGATCATGAGCCCACTGGCTCTGATACCAATTGATAAGATCGTTTATAGCTCAAGATTGATTTGATCTTATATATCTAGGATGAACAATAACAATGATTGATATCATGCAGCGGAATAATAAAGAGCACAATCAAAGTTATCATAAGGTTTTTTTTATTGAACGTTTCCCTATTACCCCAACTATAATTTGAGGCTACACCAACTAAATATAGTGTACTATTCGAATTTAATCAGTCGACTATGCTATGTAACTATCTAGACTCTCATTGGGAGAGTTCTATGTATCCATGGATCTATATTCTAAACCAGACGCCTACCCTCTTTATATAATAGAGGGAGGTTATAAGAAAACCCTAGCTTACATAGGAAGCTAACTTAATATTTTACATTAAGTCCTTGTTGTTTCATCTTTCTTTAATCTTGCATATTTAGTTTTGTAATCATCAAATCTCAGATCCCAACAATATTGATAAAGATTCAAGACTACAAGCAAGATTGAAGAACGTTTATAGAATGCTAAGTTTAAGATATTTGTAAACTGGAGTGACCTCTCTTAGGAGGAGATTGGTAAGAATCTAGAAAAGTATCAGTCACTTCCAGTATTTACGGTCTCAACTCGTAGTTTAAGCAAGTATTATTTTGTTAAGTAAATGGGTCGACCCAAAGACTATCCATGGGTACCCAACTGGTTTTGTAAGTATATTAACCCTCTCCACACATAGAGAGGCTATTGGTTTTCTCACATAATACATACACTCTTTTGTTTCTCTCTCTAGAAAACCTTTCATCTATTTCTCTCTCTAGAACTATGCATTTAATCTTCTTGGTGTGATAGATATTGATTCTACAAATATGGAAAGAAATCAGACTATTTTCTATAGTCTAAAAAAAGTGTAAGGGTGTGTTTATTGAAACTAGCAGCAACAGTTAGTAGTAGCAGTTAGCAATTTAATTTATAAAAGTGTTTGGTAGAATAGCTGTAACTATAATTTTAATGTGTAAAATGACGTAATGCTACATGTTAAATATTTATTCAAAGAACATTTAGAAATTAGCATTTTTATAATTTTATAAATGCTAACTGTTTTCCTCTAAACGAGCTTTGTAATAATAATGCTAATTGCTAATTGCCTAAAAATGCTCTCAAAAACTACATGTCAAACACACCTAAAGTGCTTATCAACATCACTGGCTTTATTAATTCACCTAAGTAGTACTTTAGTTGTTAGGCGATAAGCAATTCCTGATTATCCGGTATTAAGTTTAAAACATAGTGAAATACCACATGTTGTATTTTGAAGACCTTAATTTTATAGCATTTCAATTTATATGGTTGATATTAATGTTCTTCGATCACACATATTGAATTAATCGGCTTGAGTAACTTGTTAGTTGATATTGTCATTGTTACATGTCATGTTTGCATAGTAGATATCATACGAAAGATATTAGGATTAGAGGAGAGGAGCTATAGAGTATTTTTTATTATTTTCAAAGTTTTTATTCTAAAAGGGAAAATAGAAACGGGAGAGAGAAGTGAAGTTACAAAATGTAAGAGACTTGTATAAATACCCCTCCTAAATGGGTATCTATACTTATTGCTATTCCTATTTTATTTTCCTAACTCTAGTCAAACCTTGGTCAACTTTACTTAACTTTCACCAAGATAGACTTTATTACAAGATAATTACTAATAAAACTATAAACTATACAAAGACTAATTCATTTAATAATAAACACTTTTCTTGAACCTAACAGTCATAGGTCCATTTATGTACTTTTAGTTCTAACCGATTATTGTTACTTCTAGATTGATTCTTTGTAACATATGTTGGAGTATGCTCATGTCATAATAAATAATATACGGCTGGAGACATGTAAGCCTATGGGGTCACACACATATACACCTGATGTGCCACTGTATATATCATGTTTATTGTATTCACGGTATATAAATAAACTACGTAGCTCAGGATTAATATTGGGCTTATAATAACCAAGTAATGTACTTAGTTTATTGGACTGAGCAAACAAATGGCAAGCCTATTTGAGCCCAAAATATGGCTGGCCTAGGATGTAAAAGAAAAAAGAAGGAAAACTCAAGGGTGTTAATGGTTAATTGGAACATGATAACTACTAATTGATTTAGCCATTAGGAGTTACAAATCAATTAACCACTTACCAAGTTAATTGGATCATGATAACTACTAATTGATTTAGTCATTATGAGTTACAAATCAATTAATTACTTATCAAGTTTTTCTCCTCTCTCCCTTCCTATAAAAGGGACGGCATAAACAAAAAAAAGAGGAGTTTTTTTGTTTTCTTGATCAGTCACTTTGATTCTTGTTCATTCAAAGTATAAGCCAAGGTTACGAGTTTAGGGACTAGCATCCAAGAGGTATACGGTGAAGTTTAGTATGGATATTCATAGAGGTGATCTACCTTAGTCACTTGGTTTTTTGGATAGATCGTGTACAAGAGAAGGTTGTTCTTTGATTCTACCGATTACGCTGCAAAGGTAATAATTGTTGTTTTTATTTTGATTGATTATATGACTCTATGAATCCGTTGATAGGTGATTTATCCTGCTGCATTTAAATTAATAAAATAATATATAATTTAATTGTAAAATCCCTATAGTGGTATCACCGAGCCATCATATGATGTCAATGCAACATCTTTGTATGCAATAACAAATGGCTAAAAACGCTGGTTTTTATGGAATCAAAAGGATAATTTTAAAACAGCCCCTAGGGCTTATTTTTTGGAATTAATTCGACCCATGAGGGGTCTTATGATCTGTGAGTTTTGATCCCATATCCATTTGTTATGCATACTTTTAATTATTTTTGTTATCGGGTACGTGTAAAAGGGCCTAAATCGCGCTTTTTGAAACGATTATTGAATCGGTTTTAAATCAGCCCCTTGGGCATTATTTTCTGAACTAATATGGTTGTTATAAGGGCTTTAATATAGTACTAAGTAATCCTTAAGCCATTGGTTACACGTATCAATCGGGGTTTTAATTCTAGTTAATTTATTTCTTCGATTCGTTGGCTAACAATTTATTTCTTGTTAATTATTTTGTATCCATGGCAAATACATGCATGTTTGGCCATAGACTTAGCCAACACCTTGTTTATACATGATATTATGGTATTATTATGTTGCGTATGCAAAGCCGATGAAAACCTTGACCACTTGTGACTTGATTCGCTAGTTATTGCATTTAATTTCAGTTTTGGGTTTGCCATTGTTTTGGCTTCTTTTGTATGTTTTTTAATTGTCATTATAGCCATTGTTTGGGAATTTTACAGTAGTTAGATGATAGGATAGATGTATTCAATTATTAAATTATTGTAACCGTTGTTTGGATTCGAATGACACAAGAGTTAAAGGCATAAAGTCAAATTCGGAGCTGCTGGAGTAAACTCCACTAAAAGTGAGTATCCCGAAGTTCTATAAGGAGTTAGAAGCTGAAATTTTTGGAGCAGGAGCACAACTCATGGGGCTACAATTTCTTCAACTGGAGCTTAGATTGGGGAAGAATACTTCTAGGAGTTTCAGGCCCGTCAAGTCATCTGAAATTTTATAGCAGTTTTGGACATCACATTCATTAAGGGTTTCACTTGCTCATGATGGTTCTCGGAGCAAGTGAAAGCCCTCCTTGTAGTTGTGTGGTTAACCTTTAGTTGAATTCTTGGTTCTTGTGATGGCTCACGAGACCAAGCTTAGGTTTTTTATCGGTTGAGGCTTTGCATACTTATGGTTGTGTTTGTTTGTTTGCTTTTATATATGTTTGGAATGTATATAACTTGCAAATGTTTTTATAAAACTAAAAATAAAACACAAACCAATTCTAAAAACTGAATCTTTGTTTTAGTTTAAAGTTTAAATATGATTTGAAACTAAACACTTGTTTTTATATAAATAACACTAAATAAATCTTATGATTGTTATTTAATTTATGTATTGTTCAAACTAATATTTATTCCACCTAGGTTATATATTAGTCATGAAAATGAACAACTTGACACACATAAATGATATAAAACAAGTATTAGACTTAAGTTAAAAATAGTTTTTAACTTGTGCTACGAAGGATGAATCCATTCTTCCTCGTACATAATTTTTGATCATGTATTTATCAAAAATTAATACTCGTCAAATTTAAGTCATGCCGTCCAATTGGTTGAGAACACTTGCATTTGCTCTTCACTCTACGTGAGACGTAGGTGAATTGTAACCTAAGGTGATTATTCTCTATGCGTGAGACCTAGACATATTCTCACATGTTCTCGCATTAGATGACTTAATCGATTTAAGCAGGTGAGACCTTGGTTCGAGGCAAGGATGGGACTAAACATGCCAGCTTAACATTGTTTCTCTGGTTACAAATGTCATGAGTCCCATATGGCCTAAGAATTGCATAGTTTTTTGCAATTGGTGAACGTCACCTACCTATTGAATCTCTCATCGCTAGCAGATCAACTGATGTGATGGTGGAACCTCAATGAGGATCTTAGTCTTTCGTAAAATTAATTGTTTTATATTATAAACTTGGGTAGATAATTTTAAAAGGATAATTATCGAAAATACTAAATTGAACTTTGTAATTTCTATTAATGACATTTATGCAACACTGTTTGGATTAAAAGACTTCTTAATGCTGCTTGAAGTTACTGCTGCTCATATCAAAGTTACTGCTGCTAAGGTTTGTGTTACTGTTGCTAAGCATAAATTAGTGTTGTTAGTAATCTTAATGAAAAATATGCTAAGTAGTTAGTACTGCTAGTTTCTACTGCTAGTGTAAGTTACTACTGCTAGTGTATATTACTACTGCTAGTTACTACTGCTAGTGTATATTACTACTGCTAGTGTAACTTAGTACTACTGGTGAAGATTAAAGAAAACTTTCTAAGTAGTTAATACTGCTTGTACACAGTTAATGCTGCTGGTGTATAAGTTACTACTACTAGTGTTCAGAGTTAATGCTGTTGGTACAAAGTTACAACTGCTGAAAGTTTACAATTACTGAAAGGATAAAGACTGCTCAAAGAAGATAAAGATTACAAAAAGATCAAGATTACTTAGTTGGTAAGGATTGTTATTTATAGAATAGATCTTTAAGAATATTCTAAGTTTTTGTAACATATTGTAAATCGACTAGGACTCCTTGGTGTATAAAAGGAGGTCCTAGGGCATAGAGTTTTGTATCTGTATCAAGTACCAAAACCGAGTCATTCATAGAATTGTCATAGCTTCAAGGTTTTGTAACCCTAATACTAGTTAGAGTATTCGTATTAATATATTGAAGCTTTTGTTTGTTAATTAGTGTGTTCATTAGAATTACTGTTTCATTGAAGAATTCTTCTTATATTAAAGATTAGATTCCGCATAATCTTTAGTATTATCAAACAAAGTTTCTATCATAAGTTGTGTAGGATTTATCTTGCATAACTAAACCTTACACAAGCTAAGGAATTCAAGATCCATTCAAGTGGGATCAACAAGTGGTATCAGAGTTTGTTGCTTTGAGAAACTTTGCTAAAAAGACATGGATCAAGACTTAGTACATATGGTGGCTGCATCAAAAGTGCCTATGCTCAAACCTGGTGAGTATGAGCTTTAGAGGATGAGGATGGAACAGTACATCTAGATGATTGATTATTCTTTATGGGAAGTCATAGAGAATGGGAATGCACCTCCAGTAACAAAAGTTGTTGAGGTGTAAGGACCTACAATTGCATACCTTCAACTGCTAAGAAAAAAGGCATCAAAAGCCTCCAGTTAAGCTTGGAAGGCAAGATATAACACCCCCTATTTGACATACACCTATAGCAGCGGAGAAGTCTCTCATTTTGGGGATATAGTTTTCATCTCGACTACAATAATAAACCACAGTCATTAATCATTAGAGAAAACGAATCATATAGCAGCGGAAGCTAATATGGGATATTATTTCACAGTACAACAGTCATAATCATAGAAAACGACTCAAAAAAGAGGTTTTTAAAAGATAAGTTATCATTCATTATTTCATCAGAGTTTTTACAAACAGAGGTCCCAAAATCTACATGAAAACATAAAGTTTGAATGATAACAGTTTAGCCATCTTCAAGTCCGTGCCACTCCGTGCCATAAGATGCTCAGTTACCTGAGATAAACATGCTAAAAAGTCAACACAAAGGTTGAGTGAAATTCATAGGTTTATGTTAAATAGTTTGAATACAAGTTCAATAGTGGGTTACGTTGTTATACACCCATAAGTGTAATAATTGCAATGAGTACAATTATTATAAAAAACAGTATTATTGCCCTAAGCTCATGACACCGAGAACTTCAGATAATTAATAATCATAAGAAGTTGCCCCAACGGGTGCCTTTGCCAAACACCCGCATAGTGATTCAAATGAAGTGCGTTTGGTTACCAGAAAGTATAGGTACACCAACGGGAGAGTTCTGTCCCAAATAGATCTATTCACAACATTCGCACTTACTCCGAAAAGTAATTAACGGTTCATGATAGTGGGGTCTTAATGGCAAAAGTAAGGACTTAGGCAATAATATATCAGGATAGCATACAGTTGGAAAAACACTCGTATTCATGGTTTATAGCATGTATCCCCCTCGCGGGTTTATGAAAACATTAGAAGATTTAAAATGCGAGGCTATGAACTCACCTTAACAGGGAAAATCTGATTGATGGCAAAAGTATATCAAGTGAAAGTAACGGCCTCGTCACGCAACCTGGGGTAATATGTCAAGTCTTAGTGTGATGGTTTATGTTTTAAAACTTTATAAAGTTTAACGTATTACTTTGATTTATTAATTTATGGAAATATTGTATCACTGTTCGGGCTATCATAATCCAGAGGCCATGTAGTATCGTTTGAGGAGTCAGGGCACTTTAAATCGTAAACCCAACAAACTCGTCAAAACAAATACCCAAATGGAACCCCTCACATGAAATTCCCTAGTAACGTGATACGATAAGATTTTAAGTTTCTTTAAAAGCTAGTCGATGATAAATGACGTTAGATATATAACGTAATTGTTTTATAATGCGTCGATCGATGATTAATAACGATTGATGTGTCGGGTTTTAATGAAATCAAGTTTTATAATATTAATATATATTTTTATAATTTATATAAAAATATTATATTTTATATTTTTAAGTTTGCAAAAATGGCAATAAATACCCTTGATTTATAAATTTTTACAAGTTTAGTCCTTTATATATAAAGTATATATAATTTAAACCTTTAACTTTAGAACTTGGAAAAACAGCCCCTTGTAGTTATAACTTTAGGAAAATGACATTTTCAGTCCCTCTAGTTATAAATTTCAGAAAGTTACGATATATACCCCTATGCATGAAAACATTTGCAAATCAAGTCCAAAATTCATAATTTTGATATTTTTGAAATCCAAAAGAGTTTTGCAGGTCATGGCTTATTAGAATAAGCTAAAATAAGATGTTCTAACGTAACAAAAGTTAAGAAAAAGGATTCGTTAGCTAGAAAATCAAAACGGGTCGTTTTTAGGGTTTTAACCAAAAACGCATGGGTTTGAGGATTTAAGGCTTTAACAACAGTTCATATAGGATCTTAGGAGTCTTATGTATATTCTAAAACAAATTATGAGTTTATTGAACACGATTTAAGCTTACTTGAGCTAAAATGGGTCAAAATGGGGTTTTTGGGTTCGTACACCTAGACATGGATTCAAGACCTTCATTCTCTTGATTCTTGGCTTCTATTATGATCTTAGGGACCTTCTACTTCTTCCTTGGCTAAGCTAGAACTCCATTTGTATTTGTGATGAAGATTTGAGGTGTGTTTGAAAGGGTTACTTGCATTCGGCTTATATAGGGTTCAAAAACCCCTTGGTGCCCAAGAATACTTGGAGTAGGGATCAAGGGTTATAGATTGATGACTAAGGAAGAGTATAGTGTAAGTAGGAAGAGCTAGAACTAGCTATGATGAGGTGTGGGGTGGTGGTGTAGCCGCGGCATACAAGAAGGGACAAGGAGGTAACAAAACAAACTTGGTGGCCAAGGGAGGTGATGTAGGTACTTGTATGCTTGCTTGGTGACATGGTGGTGAGGTCATAGAGGTGCTTGAGGTGCTAGGTTACTTGCTTGGATACTCCACTTAGTTTAAGGGTGATAAGTGTAGAATACACATATCCATTTATGCTTAAAAATGACCCAATTAAACCCAAAACAGACCAAAAATGGTAAAAATATGCTTGTATTTGTGTTTTGTGTGTGCAGGTACGGATAAATAAAAAATGACAAGAAAGCAGTAAAAAACGAGCAAGCACGGACACGAGAACCAGAAGAGTACAAAGCCGAAGCCAGAAAAGCCAAGCCTCAGTCAAAATCAGCCAAGAAAAATCAAAGTCAGTCAAAGATAGTCAAACAAAGTCAACACAAAAGGACAAATCCTCAAAATGTTTCACTTTGGC
>BQNB010150630.1:5571-16008 GCA_026074375.1 Tanacetum coccineum
CAGTTTTTGTCTGTTTTTGGTCATTTAAGCTCGTTTTTAGAGGTAAAAGATATGTGTAATTAAGCACTTATCACCTAACAGGCTTACAAAATGCGTAAAAGATAATACATATCTTTTCCTAGAATATCTCATACATATCTCTTAGACGGTACTAACTAATTTCAACTAACAGTACTAACTAACTGATCAGTACTTAAGACTTTGTACTGTTAGTACTAATTATAACTATCGGTACTAACTATTATTGCTAACGGTATTAAGTTAGGAAAACATAATTCCCAACAATATCTGATGGGCATTATACTGCGTCTGTCAGAGTTCTTTCCTCTTTTGGTGTTGCTCCTTATAGTGATGCTACTTTTGAGGACTTAAAGACTAAGCACCCTTTCAAACCTGATCCTTCTTTACCACATATACCCTTTGATCATCATCACCTCATTGCATCTCAATCTATGGTTCTAGACAGAATTAAGAGCTTTCCTCGTGGCACGTCTTGTGGGCGGGATGGGTTGCGGGCCCAACACCTCATAGATTGCTTAAGTGGATCTGTTGTTGCTATTTCTGATAAGTTAGTCTCCTCTATCACCCAAGTGGTGAATCTTTTTCTTGACGGGAGTTGCCCTAAGATGTTGGGCGAGTATATTGCCAGTGCTCCTCTTACTCCGTTGGTTAAGCCTAGTGGTGGTATTCATCCAATTGATGTGGGTACCATCTGGAGGCGTCTTGTTTCCAAGGTTAGTGCTCTTATGATTGGTCATTCTTTGGATGATTATTTAGATGGTTTGCAGTTCGGTGTTGGGGAGTCAGAGGGAAGTGAGGCTATACTCCATGCTGTGAGTCATTTAATTGAGAGGCATGGATATGATGTTGGTTTCTCGATGTTGTTGGTGGATTTTAAAAATGTCTTCAACTTGGTAGATCGAGAGGTTATGTTGCGAGAATATCGTTTGCGTTGTCCTGCTATCTCGCGTTGGGTGGAATTTTGTTACTCTAACCCAGCTAGATTGTATTATCGGGAACACACCTTATGGTCGTGCCAAGGGGTGCAACAGGGTGATCCCCTTGGTCCATTGGTTTTTGCCTTAGTATTACATCCCTTGATATGTAAGATTAGAGACTCCTTTACCCTTTCTCTACAGGCTTGGTATTTGGATGATGGTACTGTTGTTGGAGATACTTTGGTTGTGGGAAAGGTTTTAGAGTTAATTATGAAGGATGGCCCAAGGTACGGCTTGCATCTAAATGTCGATAAAACTGAAGTTTTTTGGCCAAAAGAAGACCCTCGTAGTAGGCTCACGGGTGTATTCCCGTCTAATATTGCCCGACCCATGCATGGTGTTAAATTACTTGGTGGGCCCGCTAGTGTAGATCATGATTTTTGTAGTCAGCTTGTGATGAAGCGTGTGGTCAAAACCATTAGGCTTATGGATGTTGTGGCTAAGATTAATGATCCTCAATGTGAGTTGTTGCTTCTTCGTTCTTGTACGGGTATTTCCAAGCTATACTTTTCTATGCGTACATGTCCGCCTCGTGTCTTTGAGTCTGCCCAACGTTCTTTTGATATGGCTCTTCGTTCTTCTTTAGAGCGTATTGTCACAGCTTCTGGACCAGGGTTTGGCGACTGGCAATGGAGGATTGCCACCTTGCCCTTTGCATTTGGGGGGCTTAGGGTATATTCTGCTGGTGATGTTTTGAATTATGTCTTCCTTGCTTCACGATTGCAGTATGCTAGATTGCAGACTAAGCTTCTTCGACAGACTGGTGCTATAGCTTTCGGACCTAATTTTGATGATGCCTTGTGTGTGTTTAATACGTCTATGGAGACTGACTTTTTGAGTAATCCAAGTGAGATCGTTGGCCCCAAACTTATAAAGAAAATGGCTAATATATATTTCACACGGGTTACTAAAAATGCAGAGTCCACATTTTTCTTATCTCCTTGACAGATGGCCTTGTGGAAATCTCAAAGGGAGGAACACACTTCTGATTGGCTTAGGACGGTTCCTATTTCTGGGTTGGGACAAACTATGAACGGTAAGACTTATAGTTGTGTTTTGTGCTATCGGTTAGGTATCCCCTTATTTCAATGTTTCGAAATGCCTTGTTCCAGACTGTTCACGGTTCTTTGTTGGGGAATTTATGGAGACCATGTCTGTATCGTGTAGTAGTAGCGTTGGTATTAAACATTAGTCATTAATATGTACGCGATACAAAACGTTTTCAAAATAGTTTATCGTTTTGGGATTTTAGTCGGTAAGGGTAAGTTATATTCAGGTTAGATGGGAGGCGTACAAACCATTACTTCCAAGCAGATATGTTACTTTCTCGTAGGATAATAAAAGGGACTTGACGATGTATTCGTTTGTTTTTTTTCCACCCGGTGTGACTGTGTGTGGATCTGACTGGATACTCACCTTTGAGCACGAATCGGGGTATGACTGCATTTACGTACCGGTCGGGCCGTGATTTTATGATTTTTTCGTGGTGATTTGATTTTTGATGCTGTTGCACAGTGGCGCATTGTTGACAACCGTGGCTAGTTAAACGCGGTAACTAAGTAATTTTGGTCACAAGTTGTGCCGGCTTCTTCTGGCAATAATATGGGGTATCTTCGTCCAATTTTCGTTCTCTTCTCCTGGACGGAGGGTTAAATGTGTAAAGGCAGTTGACGCGGGTTAGCTTTGTTTTTAAAAGCGGACAGATCAAGAATGGGTGTTTTCGCTATATGACTCAGGTACATTGGGGTCGATTTGGGGTGTTGGAGGTTGGGGGCCCACGTTTTCCGTTCACCGTTTTCCCGTTTTTAGCAGCTGTTCTTTTTTTTAATAGGATTAGCTTTTCTTATTGCTTTTGAACGGAGTTGGTGGAGGCGGCCAGAGGAGTTAGGTGGTATGTCTCGCGCGTGGCTTTCCTTGCTTATTTGTTGGTAATCATATTTTATTTTCTTAATGAGTGTGGATGTTTTATAATTAATTTAATTAATTAATAATTATTGAAGTGATATCAATTATGAAAACTAATTAAGTGGGACTAATTACGCTAAGCAGTATATCTGGAATTTCCTTGGAATTGTAAACAACAATACTGCTCTTTTTGCCATTTCTGGAATGTTGATTTCCATATTTATGGGTTTTTGTGAAGGAATTTCATTCCATCCCACTTCTGCTCCCAACCAAACACATTAAGGGAATTGTCGACATTTTCAGATTGTTCGAATTCTTTGAAATCTGCCAACCAAAGCAGTTTATGGAATGGATTTAGATTCCAATTCATTCATAATCCTTTAAGATTCCGCGAACCATAACAGACCTTTAAGAATATGGAGTTAGTTAAAGTAACACATAGAACTGTGCTTACTACATTATCATCGCCCAAACCATGGGAACAAACAGAGATACTAATAGAGCCAATAAGCGAATCTTGGAAAAAAAGAACAGTTAAGGAAGGAACAAAAAAGAAATGGGCAGATAAAACAGGGGGATGATGCATGCACTAGGGCCCATTTCCGGACTGTTTAATTAAACAAACTATCGGTTAGTACAAATATGTCCTTCATAAGATTGTTACGGAAAGGCAAATGCCACTTGCCAATCGAACTTGTAACAAGGCCATATTGGGCCCCATAAAAAAGTAAAAATTTTAACTTAGATGATTGCAACGGAAAACATTGATGCCTTCAATTAAATCAACTCTGTTGGATTTTAGATTGATGCTTATGAGCATTTACGAGCATATAAAGAAAGGACTAAGCATTGGCATGATTCTAAAATTATGGATAAGGAGTTTCAAGAAGGGGGGAGGTACTAGTCTTTAATTCAAGATTAAAACTTTTTCCAGGGAAACTTAGAACCAGATGGTATGGACCATATACGGTAAGCAAAGTTTATCCGTATGGAACAGTCGAGGTGTTAGATAGAAACGGAGTGCGGTTTAAGGTAAATGGACATAGGGTAAATAAGTATCATATGGACACGGCTAGACTTGAGAGTAACCGAAACAATATCCTCTGTGTCAAAACGTAGCTGGGCATGAGTTCTTAACCTTAATGACTCCGGTTATATAAACAAATGTGCTTGTCGGGAAGACAAATACCCGTCTTTTTATTTTAAGAAGTTTCTTTTTGTAATTAGTTGGTTTGCATTAGTCTTTTATGTGTTTTGCAAGAATACAGAAGCTAAAAGACTATTTATCGAGTCGGACTCGACTTCATTTCATTTGGTAATCTTGCTGAAATTTGCAATAAGAGCAGTTACGGCGTAACACTAACAGTTGTTACACCGTAACATACAGTTACGACGTTAACAATTTCAAGGTTACGTCCGCGTAACCCCTTTAAAATCTTAAAATTTTACCTTTCTGATTACTGACGTACCCCTTATGGTTACTTTGTAACATCCTTCTGAAATCTTGTAATTAAGTTAAGTAAACATGTACTAAGACCTTGTAAAGGCTAAATAGACTTTGTGGGTAGGTTCTCTGGGATAAAGCCTCACGAGACTAAACTCGTACCACTTGGTGCCACCAAGTGGTTTTTAAAAGGCTTGTTGCATATGCTAAATGCAACCGTTGATTCCTACGGAAAAGTGAGTTACGTTTGCATTCCTGTCACTTCATATTTCTTGGAGAAAGGTTTTTTTTATACTATTGTGTTTGTTTCTGTGATCACAGGGAATTCAAAGAGTTGCTGGAGGAAGAGGGATAGTTGTTTTTCTGCCAATTTCAAATTTTCAATAGCCAATGAATCAAGGAGTTTCTTGTCTTAATTCTACTATTTTCTTATTATTTTCATTTCCTTCAATGTTCATTGGAGGCATTGTACAAATCAGTGGGGCTGGTGGGAGTAGAATTAATTCTTGACGTATGTTTTGCCTTCGTTTTTCTAGTTTTCCTTTAAAAATTATGCCATTTTAAAAAATTTGACAACAGTGGTTGTTCTTATATAACTAGAAATTTCTTTGCCGAAATGCAACTTTTCCCTTTATTATTCTTGGTGAGATATTAAGCTATATTCTTCGCCTTTTCCAATCTTGATTACGCTCAAAAATCCTCCAAATTACTGAGTGTGCCAGTATAGTATTGTGACTTTAGAAACTTTGGTTTGTACTTCATTTCGTAGGACCTATTGATTAGCAGGAATAGCTAGTTCTAAAGGCATACACTTAGGAAATTTCCCAAATACGCCTATATGTGTGCGTTTATCGACTTCGTTACATTGATCTTGATCGAAACATCCCGTGATTAAACCCTTTTTGTTTCATTTCATGGTTTGTGCATAGATTCCATTAGATCAACCATGTAAAACAGTCTATGTTTTCAACCTAAATCTTTAAGTTTCGTTACACCAGTTCACTTAGCCTTCCTTTTATAGCCTTTATTTTCTTTGTGTTGAATCTTCTGGCTACTTAAGTCCCATGGCTCAATATATTTATTTCGTGGAAAAGAAAAGAACCTACTCAGGTTATGATCTCATCAAGACCCCCCTTGTACCCCCACTGTTGACATTGTTTTGCGTAAGTGGGGGGATGTCCGTGTAATTATCGATGTCTGCTGGGGCAATAAATTAAAGATATAAAACCCTGTTAGCTTTTGCAATATTTAATGATGGATACGGCGTATTGGTCTTCAGAATAGTAATCTTCAAAATATCTTCATTTAAGCTCCAGAATGCGTGGCTTTTGATATCTTTCACCAATTACTTCCTTAATTACTGCAATTATTAAATATAAACGATTAAGTAACAATTCTTTGCAATAACTATACAAAATGGGTTAATAACATGAGATAAATGATGCTATAAAATAGACGTTATTTGATGTCATCACTTCTTGTGATGGATGTGCGCGTTAGGCTTTAGATAACTAGCAATAAGATATTAAATTAGCTTAGACGTCTAGAGAAACGCGAGTGTGTAGAAAGGATACCATCGGTAACAGTCTTCATACTACCTTACCCCTAATATGGTTGATCCCTCTTAAGTGTTTTAAATGCATGTAATGTACTCTTAGGGGCCTTGTAATAGTCATCATACTACCTTACTTGTGTGTTGCCTTAACAGAATATTACATAGACTGAGGGTTCGTATAATTCGTTCATGACTTAGGATATACTTACACAGATCATCACAAGTGTGAAAAAGCAACATAATTTAGAGAAACATAATAAGGAGTAATGCATGATTAAGTAAATATGTTCGTTTACCATATAGTTATCACCAATAGTTTAGACTTATTATTAGTTTAATTAGTTAAAAATCAACCAACCTCTCAAACCATGATATTTACCTGCTTTTATAAAAATATAAAAATACAAAAAGAATCTTCTCTCAACCCCGTAGACCTTTGTTAGATTATGTTCGAGCTTTCCCAACCTATTCCCCTAGAGAACGATAACAACTCCGAGTCTTGCCTATACTACACTACAACGATTAGGTACACTGCCCAGGGAGTTGTAAAATTTCGTGTTGAAGTCCTACGACGACCGCACATCAGGTTTTTGGCGCCGCTGCGTGGGGAATAGTTAGGTTTTGAATTTTATTTAACTTAGGTTTACTCGCTTGATTCCTATCAAGTGAGATTTTAATTTCAGTAAATTAGCTTTCTTGTAGTCTATCTTTTCTTCGTAACCTGTGTTTGTAATCCAATTTCATTGACCTTCATGGGAGACGAAAATCCTATATTTTCTCTTGGAGATTACTCCAAACCTAGCCACGAGGGCTATCGAAACACCATTAAGATCTCGAAGGGAACAATGTGGTGCCTCTGCGATCCGACACCATCTGGTTGGTGCAAAATGGATGCTCATTGCACGGACTTCGGTCCGAGTATCTAAACCAACATCTTAAGGATTTCCTAAAACTAGTAGACTCACTTGACCTTGATGTTGCAAATAGGGAAAGGACGCGCCTGTGTTTATTCTAATTTTCCTTTCACGATCAAGCTAGCAATTGGCTTGAACGTCTTCCAGCAGGATCCATCTCCACATGGAAGGATCTTATTACTCGTTTCCTTGCTTAATTCTTTCCACCGGGAAGGACTGCAAAACTCCATAATGACATCCTGATGTTCCAACAACATCAAGGTGAATCTCTCTCTGAAGCATGGACTCGTTTCAAGGACTTACTCCGAAAAGTCCCTCACCATGGAATTAATCTTTGGCTCCAAGTGCAAATATTTTAGGACCACATTGATCACACCCTAAAAAGGACAATGAACTACGCTGTTGAAGACCAATTGAGAAAAATGAGTGCAAAAAAGGCTTGGAATACTATCGAGGAGTTGGCCCGATATGAGGAAGAAGGATGGAACAACCCTATCTTCCCAGAAGAAGGAAGCCTTACCTACAAAAATGCCAACATAGAGTAATTATTAGGGGTTATAGAATTCCAAGTTGATACGCACATGAAAAATGCAATCTCACTAATGGGGAGGAGTGAAAACGTTTGTGGGATGACGAGCAACATGATGCGTCAACTACCATCAGAGCCATCCCGTTAGGGGGCGTTTAAGGATCTCGTGATGAATTACATACTCGATCAAGAAGAAATAGTTAGGCAACTTGAAGAGTACATGTGTGTTATTAGAAGTGATTTCATGCAACTCTATTTAGAGGTTGTAGAGAAATTAAAGGAGGAAATAAGAATTAAAAAGAATAAATTCACAAAGATCAAAAAAATCACGAGGTACCCCCGACACTGAGGATCTCGAGCCCCTTAATGGTGATAAATTCTCATAAGCTCTCACAGAAAAGGCATCTTTCCATACACCTAAATTTATCTCACCAAAGTCACTTTATGTCAAACACGTCCGCACAATCTTCCCTATTTCACCTCTTGTAATGGAAAGTACCTTTGGCTTTAAGCCTGGTACAAAGAATAACCAAAACGTCAAGTCCTAACATGATGCGGAAAGTGCGAACCCACAAAGTTCCCCACAAGTCTTCCCATCATTTGAGGTATACACTCCGCCTGTGACTTACCTGGAAGAAGTAGAAGATACTACAGGAATCCCAATGGAGGTAGAACCTTTAGACCACATGAAACTAGAAGATTTAGGCTTGAATACTTATAGTCATGACGTCTTTCTTAGTTCTAGGGAAATTCCTAGTGTTGATGAGCTAGAGCCTCAACTTTTACCCAATTTCTCACCCTTAGGTGTAAATCTAGGAGACAAAAGAGGAATCGACCTACCCATCAAACCACATAGTCCGGATAGTTTTAGGATGAAGGTAGTAAACAAATCAACCATTAAAACACCACCTTCTCCTCACGTGGCGTCTTTCCACCCTAAGAATACGCATTGCTATTATCACTCATACATTGATGATCCTAAGAAACATTATGGATGTAAACCAGGTTTATTAGGACAAAGTGGATCCTTCGGTGTTGATTTTTTGATTATGGAGATGATACAAAATGATTGGAAACTAGAATCTAAGGAAGTTTCTTTTTTAGGAAGAGGACTGAATTCACCCGTTAGGCCAAAAGAAGTAGAGAAGGTTAAGATTAAAGAAACACACCATTTGGAGCATATAATTCAACAACCAATGTTTCAGCATGTTACCCATTCTCATAACAATGGTGTGTACCTTTACTATCACCCGCACTTAGACTCAAGTGTAGGGGAAACCTCCCGTTTATCTGTTAAATAAGGGTAGAGTCAGGCTCGTGACTCGAACAAAAACAAGTGCTTCTTGGGAGGCAACCCAAACATATCTCATTTACTTGGTTTTTAATTTCATGCAAATTAGGTGTGTTGTGTGTTTTGATTTTCTATTATTTGTTTTAAATGTTTGAATCTCATGTAATCATGCTTTGTTTTATGTTTAACCTCGTCTTAATTGCAATCAAAGGTATTTTGCATAATAAGTGTAGGGGAAATATCCGGTTTATAAGAACTATTTCAAACATGTTAAAAAAATAATTTAGCTTAATTCGTGTCTTGTGTGTTTGTTTGAGTCATATGATTGTGTTAATAAATTATGTGGTTTTGCAGGAAATACTTATGGGACTTGCGTGCAGAAAATTTTCAAGAAAATAATTTTTTTTCTTTACAGTAGGTGGAGACGACGTTAGGATTTACCCTGATGACGTCACCACCCTGCTACAGAAAAAATTCGTATTTTTTCTAATTTTTGAAAATTTTGTATAATTTTCGGAATTTGTAACTTGCTTAAAACCTGCAGAAAACCACAATTACATTAACACAATCATCCTATCTTTAGTTATTTTCGTAGAGTCTAAAACCCTAAATCATATAGTTGTATATATCATTATCCAGCTGATTTTTATGCCAGGTGTAGTTGTCTTTGTCTTTGATTTACAAGTTATATTTGATGAGAAGAAACCCGGAAGTTCTTAGGAAGTTTTAGGAATATGATTCTTGGAGGACGATTTAACCAGTTTTTGCATGTTTCTTCTCCATTATTGAGCAAAGCCCATTTGCTTGAGGACAAGCAAATCTCAAGTGTAGGGGTATTTGATGATGTGTCATTTTATACACTTTTTCGGGGCCATTTAACCCCCTAAATCATGCGAATATGCTTAGATTATGTGCTTAATCGTTTGTTTTCATGTTTTTAGCACTTGGATGACTTTTAGAGGAAATACACGTGACTTGGGCTCAATTGGAGAAAAAATAGACAAGACCATGACTCTACACCAACTATCTTGAAGAAAATCTCACAGACCGTGGAGACGACGTCGCAAACCATACGCGACAGCGTCACATCACTCAAGAGACGGCGTCATGGATTTCTAGACAACGTCAGAATGTAGCCGACTTAAAGAAACCCTAGAAGATTCTACGGGGCGGCGGCGTCAGGATCATAATGCGACGCCGTTGCGTCTATTTTCCTATATATACAAATCCATTTTTAGGGTTTTAGGTGTGTAACTTTTGGGAGACGAACCCTAGTTTTAGAAGACGATTTTAGCAGCCTTTGGGCTCGTTTTTAGGGTGTCAAAACCCTCTTGTAGCATCCTTAACTGCATGATTTAATCAAATGAAGTTCATTTATCCCTTATCACTTAATATGTTTATGTGTTTTGTGATAGATTCTTGTTCTTTTTCTTTATTTACCATGCAAGGCTAGATATATTAGTATTTACTTATGACTGCATGAAACTTAGTATGTAGATCCTTATGTGTTGCTTCTTGTGATGGATGTGCGCGTTAGGCTTTAGAAAATTAGCCATAAGATATTAAATTGGCATAGACGTCTAGGGAAATGCGAGTGTGTAGAAAGGATACTATCGGTAACAGTCTTCATACTACCTTACCCCTAATATGGTTAATCCCTCTTAGTTTTTTTAAATGCATGTAAGGTAAATAGTAATAATTCAGGACAGAAACATTCGAAAGATCCATTAGGATTGTATGATCTTCTGTTCAAGAAAAATACTGATGCGGAGAAATGTGCTACGAGTCCATCTTTGTCCCA
>BQNB010150632.1:0-16007 GCA_026074375.1 Tanacetum coccineum
CTCAACTTATTCAAATAAGCAAATCCAAACACGCATACAAACTTTAACTTAACCAAATAATATCTAATATAGCATTATTAATAAAAAAAACAGAATTAACTAAAAATGGTAATGTTTACCTTCACTTTCCAGCTAGAACAGGAAAGCTTAACAGCTTATTATGAGCTTATGGCTTAATTCACATAAGCTCTTATCAAACCAATAACAATCCTAGACTAACCTATATGCTGCCCAACAGCTCTAAACCCTTGATCAATCAGCTGCCATCCAATTCCAAGAGTATCAAGCCTTGAATTATCAATAACAACACAAATACTTTTGACAGAATTAAGAATAAGACACGAATTAATATGAAATGATTCTTTTATTAAAATTCTGAAATAGAGTTTACAATACGAATTGAAATAACATAACATTAAAGTTACAAAATACTACTTAATACTGAATTGTAAACAATTAAACTAAAAAAAAATAAACTAAAAATTAAACTCTAAAAAATTACTCCTCTGGCTGGAATGAATGGGGGTATTTATACCCGAAGTTGAGCTTCTCGATCCTTCTTCTTCTTCCATCTTGGCCATCCATCAACTCTCTCTCTCCTTGATCTCCTATGTAGGCCGTAGGATTAAATGGTGGGTGTAAACGGATCGATGATGTGGAAAATGGATGTGTTAGTTATGTGAGGTAAACAACCACACACGTCACATCAACCAATGATATTGCTTCTTTCAGCCAGGGTGGCATGGGTTAAGGGTGGGATGATAGTGATGGATGGGTTAGGCTTTGTGAGAGGGTCATTTACCCCATGGTTAATTGGAGTGGGAGTGAGTGGTTTGTAACTAGGGTTCATGTGTTCGTGTGGTGTTCTTGTGTGTGTGAGTGAATGAATCTCATTTGGGGGTAAATGATGCACAGTAAATGTTATTGGGGTATTAGTGTAGCCGGGTTGGTCGGGTTGGGGGTTCGGGTTATAATCGGGTAATTGGGTTGGGGCTCAAGATGTGATTGGACGAGAGGTGGGAAGTGGGTAGATTTGACCCGGCCATTTGACCCGCGCCTTTTATTACTTTGGGGAAATTGCATTTCTGGCCCTTGTGTTTGGCAAGCTCTTATTTCAAGTTAAAACAACTTTGGCAAATTGCATATTCAGCCCTTGTGTTTTCTTAAGACAATTTTAAAGTTATAATTAACTTTTATAAATTGCAAATTCAGCCCCTGGAGTTAATAAGCAATAGAGATGGGCTTTGGTTTTGACTGTGGTTTCTTGCAATTGACTGTAGAAGGCTGAGGCATGATTTCTCTGGCTTCGGCTTTGAGTTCTTTAGCTTCTTGATCACTCATCCGTTCTCGTGTTCGTTTCCGACTGTTTTCTTGTGATATTTGACATATCCATACCTGCACACATAAAACTCAGATACAAGCACATTTTTGCCATTTTTGATCCGTTTTGGGTTTATTTTGGGCCTTTTTAAGCATAAATAGATATGTGTAATCTACACTTATCAATTTCTTTTCTTCCTTTTCAGAGTCTATAGGAACAAAATCATTTATCCACTTTTGTTCCCTTTCATACAATCTCTAGAGCTCCTCTTAACTTTTTCCTTTTAGTTGATTATGATTAAACTTACCCATATTCTTCAGATATGTAATCTTCATGTTCCTAAGTATCTCTAAACTTTCTTTGTTTTGCTATTGTTTCTACCACAAATTATGCTCTTTCTTCAATGGTGAACTGCTCTCTCTCTCTCTCTCTCTCTCTCTCTCTTCCTGTTGGAGCCTTGCAACAAACAAAGCATCAGCATCTATGCTGGCTTGAATAGTATCATACTCTTCATAAAGTGCAGCTATAGAGGCTTCTTCTTGTTCTGCTCTTTCTCTTTGTCTCCTTTCTACTTGAGCCAATTCCTCTTGATGCAGTAACTGAGCCAACTCTGCATCTGCTTGAAGTTGCAAATCACCTTGATCACTCCTCTTGATTTTCATTGGAGGATCAGGCTCTACCATTATACCTTTACCCTTGTCTCTAGTGTCTGATGGTTGTGATGGTGGTGGTGTTGTTAGTCTTCTTTGTTCTTGTTCAGTATCAGTGATCACCACTGAAGTTGGTCTTGGTAAATAAGATGGTCTTGTTCTTGTTTGTCTAATGGCTATCAATGTGTCAGCCATTGTCACCATCTCATCTTCTAAAATACCTGTTGAAGTCCCAGCAGCACTTGTAGATGGCCCAGCAGTACTAACAGTTGGTCTAGCAGTACTAACCAATGCTCCTGCAGTACTAACTCCAGAAGTAGCAGCATAAACTGTCTCTCCTTCAACATTTTCCATATCATCATCAAGTCCATCAAAGTCACTATCTTTAAACATTGGCTTTGTCTTGTCACTTTTCCTCCCTTGTTTGGATGCATCCTCCTCATCCAAATCATCATCAGAAGACTCAACCTGCCTGTATATCCTCCTTCTTGGGTGTGAGATGCTTGACTTCCTCTGTCTTTCTAATTTCTTGACTCTTTTCTTTAGTTTGAGGATCTCCACAGCTTGAGCATCCTTCTCTTTCTCCAAGTCAAGCACCTGTTTTGACAATTTTGTACACATAGCCATCAATTCTTCCAGTTTCAATCTACCCTCATCACTTCCAGGTGTGTAACCTCCTGGGAGAGGTGAATCATGGGGTGTAGGTGGTACATTATGATACACCACTTCTAAGTGTGTGACCTCCTGAGAGAGGTGGATCACTGGACAAGTTAGATACACCCTCAGACCTAGTCTAAGCTTCCCATACATGCCCTTGATTCTTTGCGAACGGGTCCACTACCTGAACTAAGTTACAGGAAAATGGTTCATTAAATGTTGCCATGAATTGGGTCTTATGGATGTTTCCACTAGCCTGCTCTGCCTCTAAGCTAGTAGCAGTAGTGTCAGCCCTTTCCACACTATCAAGCATCTCCTCATTGATAGCCTCATCACCAACCTTATTAGGGGAACCACCAGACTGAGGTACCTTGGTGTTCTAAACCTCTTTTGGTTCTCCTATATGTGCTTGGGTCTTTAGTGGTTGTGATGTAAGATAGCAGTAGCTAACTGGAGATAGAAAATTCTGGAGGAGCAGTTAGAAAGGTTTTTGTGGTGTTAGGTTTAGGGGGGTGTTGCTCTGAACCTCACCAAAACTACTACTGGACGGAACTAAATATTATGATACAATGGTGTTACTCTGCATTGAAATCCTTTTATTGTTTCCTTATATTTGTAAAACAACCTGTTTAGTAAGTTTAGGTGTTATCATGAATTCATTAAAAGGTATATTACAAATTTGGAAGTTGAATATTCAAAAAAAATTGCAAAAACCTTGGATACATTAAAAACTTATTTGGATCCAAGTTTCTTAACATACCATCAAAAATCAATTTAGAAAAATTAAACTTTTGACCCTTTGCTAAACAAATAATTGGAGAAGCCAAATTTGGTAGAAAGAAAAACTCATACCTTAAAGTAGATTTTGAACTTAAGAAATGAAGGATGTTATGTACGAGGTACTTCCACTGGAGGAGAAAAAAACTTTGTAAAAAGGTTATTTATCAGAGTTGTGTCTTATCCTATCAGTGCATGGTTTTCAACAAATTTCATTAGTTATTAGGCAAGAAGTACCATCCTCATCATTTAAGTGAATATCTCTCCCTCACTGAATAATTTGATTTACCACAACTCTTGCCGTCAAACATTGGCATGTATTTGCTTCTCTGAATTGATTGTTTTGAGACAAGCAGGTGTTTCCAAAACTTGTTTAGTGTATGAAGACATAGTGTTGGGCTTAACAGTGAGACAATATTGATTTGAACTAGATATTAGGAAGTCTAATATTGATGAATGTCAGTATTCTCATCGTCTTTTCTAGTTAAGCAACCCAGGTTACGTTGTTTGACAAATGCCAAGATCAGCATTATTGTGGAATTCAGTTGGTTGGCAAGGAAAAAATTGATTAGGGTTTGTTAAATTTAGAGCGTATAAGAGAAAGTAGGTGAGATTATAATGTGTGATTATGAACGGGTTTTATTAGATTTAGAAACATATTGATGAAGAAACTGTTATTTATAATTCACATAGACCCCTAGCAGTACTTCCTCTAACGGTAATCCAGCAGTACTAAGTTTGCCTAGCAGCACTAACTCTATGCTTGACAGTACTAACTTTTGCCCAGCAGCATAAAGCAAGCCTGGCAGCACTAACTAACTTCTTACCATGTTTAACCCTTAATACTGGTCCAAAGAGCATCTTTAACCCAATACATCCATCAAAACTATCTTTAAACACCTGTGAGCAACATTAACCAATCCTAGCAGTATAAACATTTTGTACCTGCAGTAAAAAGTTTCTTCTAGTAGTGTAGTTAAGAACCAACAGTTATAAGTAACTGTCATCATATTTACCCTTCCAACTTCCATCCAAAATAGGCGTATAATCTACTGAACTTATAACCATTAACCCTCGCTGAAACCATGCACATACAAATTTAGAAGTCCAATGTAGCGATTAAATAGTTGAACTACGAACATCAAAATCCCTTTGTCATAAATCAGGCTACATTATGGTCTATATGTTCTTAAGCACCTGAATAAGTCTATTCTCATAAGAATCCCTGATAAAATGGTGCTTAATCTCTATGTGCTTGGTTTTAGGTGAAAACAACTAAGATTCTTTAAACACAATATGGTGCTTTCATTATCAATGTAAATCTTGGTGTTCATGAAGTTGAATCCATAATCAAGCATTTGATTTTGAATCCATAACACCTGTCCACAGCAATTTGCAACAGCAACATATTCTACTTCAGTAGTGGAGTTTGCAACTATTGTTTGCTTTTTACATTGCCATGAAATTAATCTCTTGCCAAGAAATTAACAACCTCCTGTTGTGGATTTCTTATGAGAACTTAGCACTAGATAGTCACTATCTTGAAAGGCTTCCATGTTATCATAATGGAGAATTCTTAGGATACCAAAGGCCTAATTTAGGTTGACCTTTCAAGTATCTAAAGATCCTCTTCACAGCATGAAGATGTGAGGTTTTAGGTGTAACTTGGAACCTTGCACAAGCACAAACAACAAAAGTTATGTCTGGTCTAGAAGCTGTTAGGTACATCAATGATCCAATCATTGATCTGTATAAATGAACATCCACACTATCAGCTTCTTCATCCTTGACCAATGCCTTGTTAGGTTCCATTGAGTGCTTTGTTGTCTTCACAGTGGCAAAATCAAACTTCTTCAATATTTCAGCCACATATTTGTCTTGGCTAATGAAGATTCCATCCTCCTTCTGTTGTACTTGCAATCCTAAGAAGAAAGTGAGTTCCCCCATAGAACTCATCTGGAATCTCTTGTGCATCAAACCTTCAAACTCATCACATAAAGACTTCTTTGTGGACCCAAAGATGATATCATCAACATACACCTGTACTAACAAGATATCACCTTTGTCCTTCTTGATGAACAAAGTCTTATCTATAGTGCCTCTTCTAAATCCATTTTCAATTAAGTAGGTAGACAAGGTCTCATACCAGGCTCTAGGAGCTTGATGTAGACCATATAAAGCTTTTTCTACCTTATACACTTTGTCAGGGAAATGTGGATCTTCAAAACCAGGAGGTTGACACACATATACCTCCTCTTCAATAGTACCATATAAAAAGGCACTCTTTACATCCATCTGGTACACAATAAACCCCATAAATGATGCATAGGCCAAAAATAACCTGATTGCTTCTATCCTAGCAACAGGAGCAAAAACCTCATCATAATCAATTCCTTCTTCTTGAGTATAACCTTGTGCAACTAGTCTTGCTTTGTTTCTGACTACAATTCCTCTCTCATCTTTCTTATTTCTAAAGACCCATTTAGTTCTAATTGCCCTTTTGCCATTAGGTAAATCCACTAGAGTCCAAACCTTTTAAAGATTAAATTGCAGAAGCTCCTCTTGCATTGCCTCTACCCAGCTTATTTGTAATTTTGCTTCTACCCAGTTTGGATCTTACAAAGCTTGAATCACTTTCTTGGGTTCTTTTTGAGAGAGAAAACAGACAAATAAGCAATTTTGATAATCTTTGTGATTTGTTCTTCTTTGCATATTAATGTAAACTAACCATAGCATGTTAATCAGAAATCTTGGTCATTCTCCATGTTTGAATAAGCTAAATTTAAGTCTCCAATGATTCTGGGTCCTTTAGGATATCCCTTGTCAATTCAGGTTGTGGAATAGGACTGACATTCATGTGGGTTGTATCAAAAAAGTTGTTTGAGTCATGTAGGACTGACGTTCATGGTTGTTTCTAAGCATTACCAGAAATTACAGTATCATCAACTGAAAACACATTTGGAACATGTGGAAGAGCAAATGCATTTTTATAAGGAGAAAATCATTCAAATAGATGATCCTCAAATGCACTTGAAGCTTCAGTAACATTAACTGGTGATGATGGAACATCATTAGTAAAAGATGGTCCATCAGCACTAACAGATGTACCAACAATATTAAAACTATTAGTACTGTTAGTCTGCTTTTCCTATTGAATTAGCCTGGATACTGAGCATCATTCTTCTTTCTAGCATCATCAACAAACTCATCATCTGAGCTTTTTGGACCTTGAGAATCAGAAGTAAAAAAATGGTAGCAGAATATATTCATGATTTGATGCTTTCTTCTGTCCAGTTTGTACTGCATTAACATTTGTCTCTATATAAGCATCATCATTAGTTTCATTTCCTGCAGAAACTGGCTCATAATTCATAGATTTTATCAGTGAATCAATATCAAAGAGACATTTTGGACCACTTCCTACAACATTAGGTTTATTTTCAAGAAATTTAATATGTAGGTTCTCTTCAACTTTCTTGGTTCTAGTGTTAAATACCCTAAATGCCTTACTATTTACAAAGTATCCAACCAAGAACCTCTCATCAGCCTTCCCTTCAAACTTAGATGATCTACAGAGTATTCAAGATAGTAACAGAAACACCCAAAAGGTTCTCATAAGTCTAGATTTGAGGAGATCTCCCAATTAAAATTCATAAGGGGTCTTTTAATGAGGCTTGTTATCAAAATCCATTCTGAACATAGCAACAATATTAATTGCTTCAGCCCAAAATATAGTAGGTAATAGTGAATCTGCTAGCAATAGTCCTGCTTAGCTCCTCTATAGAAGTTCCTATTCTTCTTTCAGCTACTCCATTTTGTTGTGGAATCCTAGCAACACTAAATTCTCTCTTGATTCCTTTCATCTCACAGAACAAATTCATTTCACTATTCTTAAACTCAATTCCACTGTCACACCTGATAATTTTAACCTTATGATTTATTTGGTTTTCTATGCATGTGATAAACGTTTTAAGGATTCCACTAGTCTCATCCTTAGAGGCCAAAAAGAAAACCCAACTAAACCGTACTAAATTCATCAGAGGATAACAAGGCAATACATCTTTTTAATTTAGACTCTTACAAATGTGTTGACCAAACAAATCCATATGCAATAGTACAAAGGCTGGCTATGAGGGCTCACAAGCTTGGTCTTAACAGGATCTTTGTGGTGCTTCCCCTTTCTGACAAGCACACAATGTAAGGTCATTTTCAAAATCTTTGAAGGCAAACCGCTACAAGGTTCCCCCTCTATAATTTTTGTTCATAGTTTTTAAAGTTTACATGACCAAGCCTCCTATGCCATAAATTAGACTCATCGATTGTAGCCTTTGCAAATAAACAAGTCAAACCTCCTATGGAACAACATTCTTTAAATTTAAACTGTACATATTTATATGTCTAGGAACTTTTAAGCAGTACTTGACTTCATCAAGATAACCTTAAAATCAGGAGATAGATAAAAGACATTCAGTCTCAGTGAAAAGAACACTGTTTTTCTTGTCACACATTTGTGAGACAGAGAAAAGATTAAACTTAAGTTCATTTACAAAGTATACATCTTCAAAGTCTAATTTCTCAGTTCTAATTTTACCTTTTCCAGTAATTTTACCTCCTTTAGGACTTCCAGCAAATGCAATAAATCCTTTATCAATGTCTTGATAATCTGTTAGGTAGGACTTGTTCCTAGTCATATGCCTAAAGCATCCACTATCAAAAATCCCTTGATCTTGTAAAGCATATTGTGGATTACCCAGCACTCAAAATAAGAGAATTAGTTTATCTTGGGGACCCAAGCCATCACTGACTTGAGTCTACCTTGAGGATCAAAATAGTCAAATCTTTTAGGCATGTATGATCCACTATCTTTGGAGATATGGTCAATTACTTTTTTTGTTGGTCTCCAAATCCAGCATGCTGAGGACTTAACAGCATTTTCCTCATGTCCCTGAACAGCACTAACTATTGCTTTTGTCCCAGCAGTAGTTATAATGTTTACCTTAGCAGTATTAACTTTTTCTTTAAAACCACTGTTTTTAGGTGCTGTTCTTTGATAAATAGTCCTCTTAACTGATGAATCTGACTTATGAAAAACATTTAAACATGGTTTTTGCACCATTCATTATTGGTCTTAGATGCAGCATATTACATAATCTGGCATTACTATATTCATACTGCAGGCTCTTGAGGAGCTTTGTTTACCAGTATTAACTAGTACATTGCCAGACTTTGTTAAGACTGCAGTTGGAACAAAATTTCTTTTAAGATGTGGGTGAGTTAATTTATTTTGGTGATTCACCCTCTGAGCATTGTTCCATACTGGTCTAAATACTTTCCCATTGACTCAGTAACCCCCTCCGAATATTTCAACATAATATGATTTCACCCATTTATCTCAAAAAAATTCAGTCCTTAATACAATATGTTAAGGCATTCCGACAATAACAAAAACCAAGCTCTTATTCCTTCAATTGAACTAACCAAAAAACGATACCCTAGTTTTTTGGCAGTCATTAGTTCCATCTTAATTTCTTTATCAACCCTATGAACTCTGACTTTTCTAAGGTTTTCAGCTTAGCTAAATGTGTTTGTCAATAACAGATTTCTATAGTATTTTCACTTGATTATAACAAAATTGATTTCAAGCTAACTGAGGTTTAAATTTGTTCAAATTTGCGAAGTCTAGTCACATAGCCACATCACTACACAACTCCCACTCTTACAACAATAGTGCACTAGACCCTAACATCTTTATGTTGATCAATTTTCCTTAACTAGACTTAGAAGCAGTTGATTCATTCCTAGGCACACTAGTGATAAGTTTCACTCATATAGTCTTATAGAAAATTCATCTAAACACAGCAAAGGCAAGTCAGGTCTTGAGGGCATGTAGTTCCCAGTGTAGGGAGGAGGAACTGCAAGATATCCCTCAACCTTCTTGAACCTATCATTTACTTGATTATTTTCCTCTTCAATCTCATTCCCACTACTATTAAATGCACTTTCAAACACTTCACTATTATTCATATGAATATCATGTATTTCATTCTTAGTCATTTGACTGTCAAAACCAATACCAGTCTTGTTATTAACACTTATTTGACTGTTTAATAGATCAGTTAGATTCTTAGATGAAGTTTCAATCTTTTCTAATTTAAGTTTCAAATCATTCTTTTCTCTTAAAGCCTCTGCTAACTGATTTTTAATCTTTGTTATAGAATTATCTTCTACCTTAACATCATATTTCAAAAATTCAATGTCTTCCTCATAAACAAATTCATTTTTTTGATGAACAACAATTCTAACTTCTAATGATTCTAAGCCTAATTGATAACCTATAATTTCTAGGTTAGATTTTTTAAGCTGCTCTTTCTGTTTATCAAAGTGTTCTTTTAAGGACTCATAGGATTTTAAGCAAGCTTTAGAGCAAGTGGATACCTCAAAGTCTAAACTTGATGAACTTGATGAACCTGAAGACAAATGGGCCATTAGAGAAAAGTTTGTGGGTCCTTCTTCGGCCTGAAAGCTCCAATCATAACCACCTATCCCATCTGACAACCAAGCCATATTGCAGAGTCCTCTACTGTACAAATTCTTTCTTGGAACATCTCCATTTCTATTCCCTTGATTCCGTGGTGCCCTGCATTCTCTAGCAAAGTGACCTCTCCTATGACAGTTGTAACATTCAACCTTTGTCTTATCAAAGCCAACAGTTTCTTTGCCATTGAAGTTCAGATTTCTTCCTGTCTTCTTTAAGAATCTCTTCACTCTCATGGTAAGCATGGCCACCTGCCATTTGAGATCCATCTCTTTAAGATCATCAGTATCAATTTGCTCCAGGTCTTCATTGTCCAACTATTAACTATTAGATTGACTGACAAAGAAGGAAAACATGACATCATCAGCATAGGATGAGGAAGAAGCTTGTCCCTATGAGTTAGCAGTAGAAACTTCATGAGCAGTATTAACTGCTTCATTAGTATTGCTAGTATTTTCTGAAGATACAAAAGCTACATTCTGAGAGTTTGAACTTGAGCTTGATTGGATTTTAATCTCAGCTTCATACACCTTCAAGTTGTTGTACAAGTCATCCATGCTCATTGTATCTAGATCAGATTTGTTTCTCATGATCAAGGCAATATTGTTCCAAGCTAATGGTAGACTTCTTAATAACTTAAGATTTGTATCTTCCTGGGAGATAACTTCACCATGAATTTCCAATTGGCTGATGAGTTTTTGAAACCTATTATAGGTTTTATCCAGTCCTTTAGATCTTGATGTAGTAAAATTCTCATATTGCTGCTTCAGAATGGTATTCTGCATTTTCTTTAATTCTTTGTTGCCTCCAAACCTAGTCTTGATAGCTTCCCATATGGTCTTTGCATCCTTGATTACATGAAACTTCAATAGGTGCTCATCAGGAATGGCTAACAACAAAGTGCTTTTTGCTTTCAATTCATTTCTTTCTTCTTAGCTTTCTGTCAGCATATAAGGAGAATGGGACCATCAGTACTAGCTGATGCAATACAAGTGCATCAACCATATCACAATCACCACCCAAAAGAGCATGATCAGTGTGAGTAAGATATTGCTTCATAATCTCTAGTTTTGAGTACTGGAAGTTTTAGTGGAGACACTGTTTGGGTAGTTTCTGATTGTGATTCCATCTAATCTTTGATTATGAGATCTTGTGTAGATATAGTGTTCTTATTATTTAGAGTTTCTCAACAAGCTCTGATATTACTTGTTGATCCCAATGAATAGATCTTCTTAGCTTGTTAAAGCTTAGTTAACATGGATAAATCCAAACTAACTATAAGAGAAACTATGATTGTGAATACTACAAGTTATGCGGAAATCTACTTGTAATACTAAAAGACAATGAATACAAAACTTTGATATAATGAATGTTTTAAAATTTTATATTTTCTAATATTTGCCTGCTAGGTTTACAGAATAACTGCATATGAGATATGAATTCTATATATTTCTCTAACTATGTTGTAGGGTTCCTTTTATACACTAAGGAAACCCTAATGGGCTTACAAAACGCGTACAATAATAATGCATATCTATTCCTAATTTAACTCATGCATATCATAATAGCAGTACTAACTATATAAGACTAACAGCACTAACTATTAACTAACAGTACTAACTATACTGGCAGTACTAACAATGTACTGGTAGTACTAACTAATATAAATAATAGTACTAATGACTTAGACTGTTTTTACAAATCTTCATCAACAACACTAACCATCACCAGCAGTATCAAGTTGACCAGCAGTACTAACTTGTAGAAGTCCATAATTCCCAACAAACTATGTTTAGTTTTTATGGAAGGTCAAGTCTATAGGAAACGATTCCAACCTTAGCTAGAATCTTAGATGGTCTAATGTATCGCGGGTTCAGCTTTCCCCGTTTGCCAAAACGCATCACTCCTTTCCAAGGAGATACTTTCAACATGACCTTGTATCCAACTTGAAACTCTAGAGGTTTACGCCTCATATCGGCGTAACTCTTTTGGCGATAATGAGAGGCTTGAAGCCTATTCTTAATTTGAATGATCTTCTCAGTTGTTTCATGAATGATCTCCGGACCAGTGAGTTGGCTATCTCCAACCTCAGTCCAGCAGACAAGTGATTGACACTTTCGATCGTATAGTGCCTAGAAAGGTGCAGCCTTAATGTTGGTATGATAGCTATTATTGTACAAAAACTCCACCAAAGGTAGGTGTCTATCCTAACCTTTTCCAAAATCTATCACGCAAGTGCGTAACATGTCCTCTAACGTTTGACTAGTCCTTTCACTTTGACCGTCAGTCTGCAGATGATAAGCAGTGCTTATGTTCAGTTGTGTACCTAAATCTTTTTGTAGGACTGCCAGAAATGGGATGTGAATCTGCTATCTCTATTCGAGATAATTGAGACCGGTACTCAATGCCTTGAGACTTCTTCTTTCAAGTAAAGCCTCTTCAGTCTCACAATTGAATTTCTTTCCTTCATTGGTAAACAATGAGTAGATTTTGTAAGACGATCAATGATTACTCAAATCGTGTCATAACCGTTTGACGTCCTTGGTAGCTTGGTAACAAAGTCCATTGTAATCTTTTCCCACTTCCATTGGGTGAATTTTCAGGTTGTACTAATAAACCTAATGTTTTTTGTAATCAAGACCTTAACCTTTGCACATGTCAACCTTACTGACATAGAGTGGCAATTTCAGCTTCATATTGGAGCCACCAGTAAACTACTTCTTAAATCTAATACATCTTATCACGATCAAGTGGAAGAAGTACTTAGACTTATGTGACTCATTCATGATCAAGTCTCTTAATCCTCCCAAGCATGGTAACCAACTCCATTTCTCGATACAGAGGGTTTCATCAGGACGAGTCTCAAATTCTTTTTCCATTCCACGAAGATTTTCTTCCTTAACGTTTTCAAAATTTAGGATGGAAGTTTTAAATCGATTGTTATCATTAAGGCTTGAACGCGTAGCGGCTTAATTATTTCCTTTCGGATTAAGGCATCTATGACAACCCATAATTTCAGGTCATTTTATGTCCATAAACTCAAAGTATTTACTTTGAACTTTTACGCATTTACTTTTAATTTCAACCATTAAGTTAAATCGCGTAAACTGAAAATCAACAATCAACGTAAACCAGCATTAAATAAATAAAAGTTTACGTCAAACAAGTGTTATGTAATTATTTCAAAGATAATTTATAACTTTTTGTATTTTATTTTTATACGTTACGTAAAACGTTTACGTTTTGAAATATTTAGCATTCATGCATACATGTAAACTACACCACCTTTCTACACTTAACCAAATACTCACAATTATACCCAATACTCAAAAATTATATAATTCTTACACACAAACACAACCATGGCCGGTTGTATATATATACATACACAAAACTATACCAATCTTGCCTTAGAAATTACCATTGCTTATTACCAAAACATCAACTCTTCTTACACCCACCACTATCTTATACAACCATGCCAATCACTTACAATCCCTCACCAATCAACCCAAAACCTACCCTCTCCCCTTACCACATTATGGACTTGTGTAAGATTGTGTCTCTTAGATATTTTCTATACTTGCACTTATATACAACTAGAAACACATACCTTCTCATTTCACAACTAGCAAGAAATCAAAACTCTCTCTTTCTCTCTACAAAAACCTATGGCTCCAATAATAAGACATAAAAAAATTTATAGTTTCCATTTTTTTGCTATTACAAGTATATAAGTGTGGTCAATGATATTATCTAAGGTGTTCTAAGTTGATTTCCAAGTTAGGGTTTTATGTTTAAGCAAGGGTTTTTCAAGATTTAAGTTAGTGTTTCGTAAATCAAGATTGGGTTTTTTATAAGGTTTTAGGGTTAAAAATCAAGGCCTGGTTCTTCTTTTGTGTTCATCAGCTTTGTAAGCATACCCTTTTACTCTTTGGATTTTCATACGTTTTAAATATGTCTTTACATGTTTCTATACTTACATAATATATTTATGTGCATAAACATCATGATTATTAAGTTATATCACCAACTAGTAGACTTTTATAAATGTTGCAAAAGAAATCAAGAACAACAATTGCAATTATGATTATTATGCATGTTATTAAGTTTGTTACTCATAAACTAGTTAAATAGTTTTA
Organism: Tanacetum coccineum; assembly: GCA_026074375.1. NCBI lineage: Eukaryota > Viridiplantae > Streptophyta > Magnoliopsida > Asterales > Asteraceae > Tanacetum > Tanacetum coccineum. Next base: position 14,083 of record BQNB010150632.1, read on the forward strand.
TAAATTGTTTCATGTTTTATTCTTATTGTGAAGTGGTAGATGGGATTAGGTTAGTTTGGATTTATTAATTGTGGAAGAGGTTGAAGTGGTTAGATTGAAGGTTGTTGTTTTGTAAAAATGAGGTTTAAATTATAGTTTTGAAGTGCGTAAAATGCCCCTAAGGACAACCAGTCTTAAATAGTAGGGTAAGGATTTTTTTTATTTTTTTTTGATGAATTAAAACCTTTAAAATATGCTAGTTCATCTTAATACGAATCCGTGGACATAAAGAACTCGAAAGACGGATGTAAAACGTAGAAGTTATAAGATTTGAAACAATACCGAGAAAAACAGTTTTTCGGCATAATCTGGCAGATTTATATTTCGTGTTTTAAACTATTTTCGTGTCCGAACTGGCTTAAAGTATAAAACTAGAAACTTGCTTAGAATGATTTTTCGATAAAGTAACGCGAAAATTGAAGCCCGAAAGTGTGAAACGGAAGAGTAATTCATAATCAAACTTAGACTATTTTTCGGACAATGACACGAAATTTCCTGCACACTATTCACAAGTTATAAAAGCTGTTAGGAATAGTGATTTGCGTTTTCGGACGTTTTCGTGTCTGTTTGGACTATAAAAACGTTAAGAAATAATATAGCATCACTTATATAATATTTATACACGTTTAAAACTTTATAAATTAACTAGAGTATATATATTGTCGTTATAAAAATAATAAAAGTGGTAAACTTAACAAGATCATTATTTTGATTTATAAGCTAAGTCAAACACTATTAGGTGGTGATATGACAAGATAAAATATAGTGCATCATTCTATATTTTCATATGTTATTCTAAATCGACCTATAATTAAATAGGTTGCATACCGGTCCTTATCGACGACATTCCTAGTTGATTTTTCTAAAAATCAATTACATCACTTGAGGTGAGTTCATAGCCCCACTTTACTTGTTTAACAATACTTTACAAATCTCGGGGTGAGATACATGCCTTGTTTTACATTTGGACGCAAGTACTCTTTAAAACATGTTACGAGTTGCCTAAGTAGCGATAACTCATTAGGCCCAATATCATGAACTGTTAATTACTTTGTGTAAGCGCGTGTGTTTAAAATAGATCTATTTGGGATTGACATCCCCGTTCGGGTAAGTCATGCTTACTAGCTTCGGACGACCAAACTAACGAACGTATACCATATCGGGTTTTTAATGTTGCGGGTTGAACATCTACACGGGTACATTAGTGCATAAATATGCACACATACATAATTGTAGCTTCAGTGTAATGAGCTTAGGGCAATCGTAATTACATTTTGTGATTTTGTATGTGTTACATTATTTCACACATTGAACTCTTGCGGTCCTACATTTATACTTACATAAACCTATGAATTCACTAACTTTATGTTGACACTTTTAAGAATGTATTTCTTAGGTGATTATGATGTTTTACATAATTGATGTGCATTGGAGACTAAACTTTTCAAGAATACATTCATGAATTTCTATATACATGCAAACTATCATTCCTCGTTGTACTATTTTAGGTCTTTCATTTTGATGCAAACTATTGAGACAAATGTTATAACTTATTTATTTAAATCAAATCAACGAGGGTACTTTTCAAACGACTCATTTAAAGGTTGTTCTCTTATATCTTGTACTATTGTATTATGAAGTAATACCCCCGGTTATCATTTCGCTGCGACATATTTTGGGGGTGTTACAATAAATTTGCTCAAACGCCTATTGCAAATCCTTATTTCCTTGACAAATCTAAGCATGTAGATATAGATTGTCATTTCACTAGCCAATATTGTAGGATCGATATTCCTTAATGAAACACTGATATACTGTCAACTATGCGGAATCTAGTTGGCAGTACTTATGAAGAACACACAGTAGTTTCTCAAACGATTTCTTTT
>BQNB010150633.1:0-16007 GCA_026074375.1 Tanacetum coccineum
CCAGTTTGTAAACAATGGTTTAGAGTGGGAGGAGCGGTTGTGCCGTTGGCTGGCGCCAAACGGCGCTAGAAAACCAAACGGCGCATCGTTCCGGTGCTCGCGCCGTTGCAACCAGCCACGCCGTTGGCAATTAATTTTTTTGTTTTGTTTTGTTTTGTTTTGTGGGTTTGTTTCCTTTTTGTTTGTGTAGGTATGATGTGTTATGATGTGTTTGTGAAGTGTTTATGTGTTTGTGATTCGGGTTTTTTTCTTCTTTTTGTGTTTTGCAGGTTGAAGATAAGCTTTGATGAGGATGAAGATAGCTTTAAAGAAAGAAGACAAAGTGAAAGTGGGTGTTTTATATTGTTTTTAGTTTGTTTTTGTTTTTTATGTTTTTTTATTAAAAACTTTACTTTTTTTAAATATTTGCTTTTTAATTAATATAATATGTTTTAATTTTAACAAAGTTTATTTAAATTATATTGTGTATTTTTATTTTTATGTAAATAAAAAAATTTGGCCAATGACACTAGATTTATGGTGCCAACGGATACGTGCCAGAATGTGGTGCCGTTAGGTTTCTGATGCCGTTGTGGTTTTTTCTGATGTGACATCACTTTTTGCAATTTTTGGCAATTTTTGCCAATGGCACAACTGCTCTCAACACTCTTAGGGGGCGTTTGGTTCGCCATAATTCATTGTAATCTGACGTAATTGTAATATGAATTACATCATGTTTGGTTGGTTGGTTGGTTGGAAGGTTGGAATTGTAATTCGAATTACATTACGTAATGTGTTTGTTTTGCTTTGTAAATGTAACTGAATTCCCCCAATTACATCATATGTTGTAATTCAGATTACATGGCAAGTTGAGATGAAAGTTTTCAATTACGTTGTAATTCACATTTAATAATAAAATAATCAGATTTACCTTTTATTATTATTATTATTATATTATTATTAGTTTATTATTATTATTTATAAATTATTATTATATTATTTATTATACTTAGCATTTTTATTATTTATTATTATTATTATTTTTTTTTATATCATTATAAATTATTATTTTTATTATATTATTTTTTATAGTAAAAAAAACATAAATTAAAAATACGAAACTTAAAGAAATTAAACGATATGAAACATAAAAACATAAAAATACGAAACTAAATTAAGCGCTTGGTTCGGAGAAAATGAGTATTGTTGCGGGTTGGAGTTGAGAAGATGGGTAAAGTAACCGGGTTCATTTGGTGGTTGAGACTTTTTTTTTTATAGTGAAGATGTGTTGAGATATTGAAAGTATAAGAAGTGGGTATAAATTGGTAGAGAAGTGTGTGTTAAATTGTTAAAATGAAGTGGTATTTAAAGTGAAAAAGTGGGTATAAATTTTGAAAAAAAATTAAAAAGTTTGAAAACAAAAATTAACCGTTGGCTTTAAAACCAAACGGTTATAAATTTTAAACCCTTTGTCGTGTGTGCTCAAGTGAGGGTGGCGAGATTATGTGGTTTTGGCTATCGTGGCGGAGTTGTGAATAGTTATGTAGGTGGCGAGGCTGGTGAGGCGAAGCACACGTTGATTTTAGCGAAGGCTCCATCGTCAACATTACTCTGCGTTCTCGAGATTCTATTTTGAGGTTAAAAGATTTATAAGAAAAGAAATGAAAGAAAATAAAGTATTCTTGTGTTCTTTGTTTTTTTGAAAGGAATAACCAAATGAAAAATGATAGAAAGAGAGAGAAATTGATAGCAATTTTAATTTACGCCAATATTTTGGGGCGGATGGTCTAAGGAAATGAAAAGTAAATGACCAATTTACCCTTATGGGTTTCCTCTTTTAACAAGTTATATATTACATGTAAATGGTATAAATGTAAAAGTTTTAATATCATTTTTTTTATCCTCTCAACTCAAGAACATGAATTACGTAAACTTTCTTTTGATTTCCTTTCATTTTCTTCCTTCTCAAGAACACACAAAACTTTTTTACTTTCCTTTATTTTCTTCTCCAATCATTTTATTTCTTTTCTTTTCTCTTGTATAAAAACCGTAGAAACGATTAGAGGCCAATAAAAGACTATGTGATTGTCAGTTGCATTTATGCCGAGTAAATATCAGTATATAGACAAACAATAAAAAAACCAAGTTTGACCTTTGAATTTTGATATCCATGGCAAAAGACGATTAGACGAACAGCACGTATGGTATTTTTGAATATTTATAACTTTTTTTTAGCATCGATTAGTATATTTGGATGTTGCTAACGTTATTTTTAGTATCGCTAACGGTTGTTTTACTCACATATTTTTCATTAAAAGGGCATTTTCTAATAACGGGTCAGGGCACCGAAAATTCTCGAGACGGCCCTTGTATTAAGTCAGAAAAAAAAAGAAAAAAAAACACGAGCTTGTCAAATTTCGTATCGTAAAGTTGTGTTTAGGCTAAGCACTATAAGGTCGGTCGAGATGTGGTCTTACTCGGTCGTTGAAGGTCGGCACTATAGCGGGCTCAAGGTCGTTGAAGGTCGGCAACTATGGAAATGAAGATGTTGGTCGTTAGTAGGATCGATTCATGTGCACATTTGTGTGTATATTAAATAATTAAAAAGGAATTTTTGGTAACGGTATGTTTTGTGTATGTTGTAGGTCGCTTTTTTAGTCGTATAAAAAGTTGTTGGCTAGGTCTGTGGAATGAGAGATAATTTGTTGTGACAAGGAAAGATGAGATAAAAGAAATCGTTGTATGTCGCTGTGTATGGGCCCACAGCTTAATCATTACAACAAAAATTTGTCTGCTTTTTTTCTAAAAAAATTATACAAATACCTATTATTATTTTAAACTATTTTTAGGATTAGACCAGCTCCCTCCAAATATGCATGACTTCACATGTATGAGTCAATTTCTGTCAACGTGATGTTTCCCTGTCAAGTTGCTTTACGTGCTATACGAAATTTCCTTCCCCTTGACACGTTTCACATCTAAAGACCTCTTACAATATCACATTCATTACCAATTTGTTTTGTGACAACGATATAACATAGAAGCATCCAGCAGGACCAGTACCCAATAGGCAAACACGCTATTAATATCAACGTACTTTTCAAATTGTTAGCATTTCAGACTACCCGCAATAAAGGAGCTTAGGCTGGACGGTATAAGCAAGAACTCGAAGTGAGATAAGAACTCGCGCTTGAGTTCTTTGCCGGTGACCAAAACTCACCTCAATTTTCGTGTCTTTCGGTGAATAACTCACATAAGTGAATTTGAAATTTGTGAGCCCTTTATTTTTTAAGGTTAATTCCATACATCCCCATTTTAAACCTTAAAATAGTCATATAGAGCCCAACCAAAAACTCATAATAAATATTACCCTATTGGTTCATAATATCAAATTTTGTCAAATCTACCAATTTTATTATAAAATCAATTAAAACTTAATTTACATTATTAAAAACCCATTATACCTTTCATGCCAACACATCTCCTTCTTCATCAATTGCCAAACAACAAACTAATATAAAAACACTACATGAATGGAACCAAAGAAAAACACTCGTTGTCATGCTTTGAGAAAACAAAGATCAGTGTACATAACTTTGCGACATATTAGCATACATTCAAACTTAATTCAATGTTTTGATTGTTATCACAAAAAAAATAAGGATGTAAGATTCGATCACCTTACAACCTGGTTATTAGTGCGGACTAAATTCGATCTTGAAGTCGAACACACCCAAACAGATTATCTATGACAGAAAAGAAGAAAAAGATGCACAAAAATATAACCCTTAATATTATACGTTTATTGAGTAAGAAAAAAATGAATTACAAAACCCCTTCCCTCCCCACCTCCTTTTATAGAGATGAGGGGGAGAACAAACAGGTTGGGAAAGAATAAAGTATAAAACCCTTATCCCCTCACTTTATTTTATAGAGATGAGGGGGATGATGAGCTTGGGTCGTAGAGAAACCCAACAACCTTAATATGGCTATAATTAGAGTTAACTTTACATTAAAACCCCTAACCTATTGACTAAAGTGAATATTATATCTAATAATTTCCACCTTAGCATCTACTATTAGTAATACCGATTACGCTAGCCACTTCGACACTGGTGCTGGAACTAAACGGCGACTTTTATTAAAAAAAACTAGCAAGGAGCTAGAAATTACAAAGAAATAAGAGACGGGTTTTTATACCAATCGTCCCAGCTAAACAAAGTATTGCATCTATACCGACACCAGTAATAAGAACTACAAATAATCTCATCAAAAAACGTCTCCTTAGATTTGGGCTTGGCCTCGAACATCTTCTTATTACGAAAATTCCATAGAATCCACCACATCACAAAATAAATACCTTGGAACATGCTTTTATTCTTCTTCGGCAGTTTTACATTATCGATCCAAGACCTCCATATACTTTATGTAATCCACGATCAAACTTATCCAACATATCCATATCTGCAGATGTTATGTCAAGTCTCGTGCAGACCACCTGATACTCCTGGCTGCCAACCGCATATATACATGACAACTTACCATTCTTTTCCATATCACAGTCCCCTGATAGACTACCCTCTAACGATAGTATGAAGTGTCCCTTCAATAAAGTTTGTACCAACTTTTCGTTGTAAAACCTGGACTGTGACACCCTCAGAGTATTATCACTTTGATCCACGACGATCTCCATACCAAGTACATCTCCCTTTGCTTTATCCAGCAAACCCTTGGTAGCCCAGATCTCAGCCTTGCAACCTCAAGAATAAACCATATCATCTATATAGAGAAATAGATGTATGAACATACCTGGTGTATAGTCCCAGTAATAGCCATCGTTGTCGTCATTGCATTTCCTGCAACCGTTGTTGAGCACATACACATCTGATCGAGCGTCCATATCATCTTTTAATTCAGCCTTCCACTTAGAAATTACCTCATAAGCAACTGTATTATTGAAATTCAATGACTTATGTGCATAAATCTTCTCCACTGCAGCAACTGCAAAAGAAACCTCATTACTGTCTTCTCTATACCCGAATAGTTCACATGCTAAGTGTTGCTCCCTATCACGTGCTAACTAATAGTCCATCAAATCTTGAGTTTGTACTTCTTGTAAACCAGCTCCTTGATCGACATTCTCCTGAGGTTCAACCTCAAATGTATGACCCCCTAGCGGTTTCACCTCAAACTCAAATCCATGCAACACCTGCATTGAACCCGTACCTACACAAGAACCAATGAAAGTTTTCTTGTATTCCCCTCTCTTATTGAAACCCATATTCATGTAAAGCACTACATTTGAAGTAACTTCATCTAATCTACAAAGCTTATTACCCACTATACCTTCACGGCATCTCAGAAATATGCACTTGACCTTAACCGGTGTAAGCATCCCTTGCTTAATACTAGCAAGTCAACCAAAAAACCTCAATATATCTATAGACTTCTTGAATCCAATCACTGATGATAGTGACATATTCACTAGATATGTAGACCTGGTTGTATCAACTGCCCAAAAAACCTTGGACAGACCAGACTGAATCAGAAAATAACGTACCTTAACAAAAAGTGTCACGTTTGTCTCATTAACAAACCCATTCTGCTGCTATATCCCCACAACACCTAAATGTTTGGCGACCCTACTCTTCATACATTGTTGTATAGACATCTGATCACAAGAATCAAGAACATTACATGTCTTGATCTTCCACCCAGTCTGATATTCTTTTTCCTACTCCTTTACCAAGAAATTTGTGTTTGTCTTCTCTTCAGGTTGCTTGTCCTCCAACCGTCTTTGAGCCACTGCAGTATCATCGTTACTAACCTAAAAAATCTCAGCTTCACGATCCCCTTGAGCTCCCTGCAGTTCCACCTCAAACCAAACACGTTTTTCATCATGTACTCCATGGACTCCTGTTTTAACACCAGGACCAAGTTGTTTGAACCTAACTTGTTTTGAACCTTTATGCTTTTGTAAAATATTCCCATCGAGCTTTTTGATGTTTAACCTAGTATCCATACTAGCCATTCTTTTAACCCTTTTGCTAACCATTTAACCTTTTGTGAATTTACCTACACAAAACACGATCTAGCAAAGTAACCTGTTTGTAAAAAACCCTTGCTTTATCGATATAACCCTAAGAATAAACCTTCTTAGATATCGATCAAACCAAAAAACCCTTCAAAAAACAAAACCCTTTCATACTCAAATATCGATTGAACCGTGACATAAAACCGTCAAACAAATCGACAACCCTTGAATCAAAAAAGTATCCTACGCTTTTTGAAGTAACCCTTGTCGTACTTTATTTATGCAAAACAATTTTTTGTAACCTAAGAAACCTTGCAACCTCGACAAGTCTTGGATTTATTCTCCGACCTTTTGTTTATTCTGATAACCTTGTGATATAAACCTCACAACATCGAATCAAACAAAGTACCTTTTGCAATAACTACCTTCAGTCTTCTACACTTTGTCGCGGACCCGGACAATTGAAGAACTCAAGAACCTTTACCTGTCGATACCCACCTGCTGCAACCTTGTCGTTCACGAACCTGAACGCTGAGAAATCCAACAAACCGGTTTCTAGAACGGAACCACGAATCAAGAACTACTACAACAAGACTTGAATACCAAGAAACCGTTTAAAGTAAATCTTTTGTCGATTAGACCCTAGCAAACCTGAAACTTGAAACCCAAGCAACAAACTAATCGACAAAATCCTTTAGAAGAACCCTAACCGAAAAACCTTGAACAAATAAATCAAAGAAAACCCATTGATGAAACCCTTGCTCAAATCAATCAAATTTCATCACCAACTAACCTTCTTGCAAAACCTTGTCACCTTTGAAGCTCAAAACCGAAACTCCAGGAACCTTGTGACAAAAGAAAAGATTTCCTATAACCTAAGGAGAATCAATCTGTCTCCTTGCAAGAAAACTTCAAAAACCTTGTTGCTCAAGTAATCTTGACTTGTAAACCTAGAAACCTTCCTTGTAATCTACACAACGATAGCCAAATATTAACCAAAAAACGATAAAGAACACAACCATCAGACCAGAAACTTCGATAGCTTATATCTCCCTTCTGAAAGATCCTATGCAAGATCCCTCCGGTGAGATGCTAGATCTATGTGTCTTTACCTACAGTTCAAATTTTGTAGAAATCCAATGGTTAACGAACCCGCAACGCCAATTTTCCCATGGTTGCGCAGTAACCGACGAACCAAACCTGGTTCACTCGTTTCTCTTGTTTTGGCTCTCTCCACGTTGTGTGATTTGTTCTTCTCAAACCTGGTTGTGACACCAATTGTTGCTCCTTGACGTCAAAAAACCCTCAACACCAAGAACTTTTGTTGTCGAGAACCTGGTAGCCCAAACAGAAAAGAACCCTCCTCTTCCTTCCAAAAAAACGAGCAACAAATACCTCTTCTTGATCGATCCTAGTTAACAAGAGAACCCGCAAACCTGAGCTCTTGATACCACTTGTAGGATATCTTAGTCCTAACATCTCACAAAGTCTAACATATAAGCCATACTGAGATTCTATTCTAAAACCAATTGATTATAGAAGGGGTAGCCCACCAAGCTTATATGTTAACTTTGAGATTATAATTTTACCGATGTGGGATTAAGTTTGCACACCCAACAATCCTCCCCTCAAACCCAAAGCACCATGGGACTCCCCTTCAACTATAGCCACGGTCTCACCTTTTTCATACCGTCGACCTTTACCATCAGAACACCTCGCCTTTTACCGGCTTCCTTTCGGTACAAGGTTTACCGGGATCCACTAATATCGTCGAACCAGGGTCTAACCAAGGGAACACCATCCACACCACCACTAGGCCCAACCTGGCTCTGATACCACTTGTAAGATTCGATCACCCTACAACCTGGTTACTAGTGCGGAATAAATCCGATCTTGAAGACGAACACACCCAAGCAGATTATGTATGACAGAAAATAATAAAAAGATGCACACGAATATATAACCCTTAATATTATACGTTATTGGGTAAGAAAAAAATGAATTACAAAACCCCTTCCCCCTTACCTCCTTTTATAGAGATGATGGGGAGAAGAAACAGGTTGGAAAAGAATAAAGTATAAAACCCCTCTCCCCTCACCTCCTTTTATAGAGATGAGGGGGAGGATGAGCTTAGGCATTAGAGAAACCCAACAACCCTAATATGGCTATAATTAGAGCTAACTTTACACTAAACCCCCTAACTTATTGACTAAAGTGAATACTATATCTAACAAAGGAAAAGAAAAAACAAGTTACAAGTGTGAGAGCATGAATGGAAATTGGCCAACTGAAAATCCTTGGCTTATTCCAATAGTTTAATCAAGAACTTGTTTCCATTGTATGCTTAATTTTGTGCACTCAAGAAAAATTAAAGGACGACAGTGGTGCACTATATTGAGAAGGGTAAAATAGTATATATATTTTAAATTGATAACTGTAAATATTTTTTGAAATTTTAAAATGAATTTATTGGAAAATGGGTATATATGACAAATAGTAAGTTTAAATTTGGTATATATGTGATTATGACTTTTGATTGAACAAATATGACATTTATGAGTTTAATTTCGAGATATATGGAATCAACCCTATTTTTTAATCAGTTGCCAACATAAAAAAAAAACCATTTAATAAAAACCCATTTTTATCAATAAATATCTATTAATTCACCCATTTTTACACACACTTTTAACTTATACCCACTTTTAGACTATATCAACTTTTACTCTATAAATAACACCCTTTTTTACCTAAAATTTTCACACCTAATCCCAAACAAAAATATGATATGACTTATTCAGTTCTACGCATCATCGATGAAATTCACGCTTTGGTTCAAAAACTAAATGACGAAGATATCATTCGTCAGAAAGCGATTATAAAGTTAGCCGTGCAATTTGACAATGCAAGCACAGCTAAAAACGATCTAAGAAAAGCATACGAGAAATGCAATGACATTCCACAAGAGAGTCGTGCTTTGATAGACACTTTTTTGAAACAAGAATCTGATAAAAATTACAAGATGAATCTTGCTATGTATGATTACGAGAAATGCAATCTTGTATCGTAATTTGTTTCGTATCGTATTTTAAATTCCGTATGTCGTTTTTTTCCTTTTTTTTAGAAATGTATTTTTCGTTTCTGTATTGTAATTTTAATTTTAATTTAGTACGTTTTACGTTTTTATTAATTGCGTACGTTTACGTTAATATTTACGTTTTTAGTTTATGAATAAAAGTATTTAAATTAAAAAAATGGTGATTAAAAGTGAGTTTTAGTTGAAATGTGAATCGTTATTACGGTTGAAAAGTGAGTTGTTGTGAATTTTAAAGTTGGAGAGAGAAAACTGACGTGTCAGATGAGTTTCACCCTCCTTTGCCATCCAGCCTTAAGTGACCTACATCTCCCTTGTCACATCAGCTTCCTTGTGACCATGGTGTAATTAAGACACCGACACCACAAAAAACAGAACTCACAAAAATATATTTAATATTTTTTAACACACATAAACAAGGCTGGGAGAGTGCATGCGAGTCGGTCGCATTTAAGACCAGCATCTTCATTTTGCCCCTCGAGGATGCGTCGCCGGCGACCTTGTGCAATAGGGGGGACGCGTAGGCTAAGCCCGGCCGATTTGGTCGACCCCCTCTATTGTGCCCAGCCTCATATAACAAAAACAATTAACCCACCTCCCCGTTGAGTTAGCACTGGCCTTGCCGCTCAAATCTGTTCCACACCCTCCTACCTAATACAGTAACTGTTTTGACGAGACTCGAGAGGAATATGTTTCGGGGAAAGATTAAAGTTAGAAATCAAAATTTAAATGTTGACATTTTGCTTAAACAAACCCCAACGGATTAAAGTTTAAAAAGTAAATGCATACAACCTCTCAACAATAATGATAAACTACATAAAAACAGCAATTAGAAAACAAACAAGTAGAATAAAAAAGATCGAGGAACAAGAGATGTAGTCCCCTTACAATCTTCTCAACGACACTGACACGTGGTGTGACGAGCTGGTTGAACCTTTCCTGGGAGCTTTATGAGGTAAGTGTAGAGCAGTCGGAATCATCGCTCTCAGAAGTTGAAGACTCGTAAACATGTGTGGGGAATGGCGGGAAGGAAGGATTGTTAATAGACATGTTGTGAAAGTACTCCTTAGCAACAATGTTATGCTGATGTTGGTATTGCCAGAAGTCTTGTATACCTTGGATATTATGAAAACCGGAATCATTACTGTTGTCCAAAGTTGGAAACTCATAAATATGTGCGGGGAATTGTGGGAAGGAAGGAGGGTTAGAAGAGGTTGTGCGAATGAAGTCCTCAATGGCAATGTTATGCTGATGTTGTTGCTGCCAGAAGTCACGCGTCTTTTGGATATGCTGATTCCACATCGCCTCCATCAAGAAGCGGCAATCCAAAGCTTTAGAACTGGAAAACAATTCGGCATGTAGCCTTGAGGAATCAGGAACAGAGTGTGAAGTCTTGTTCGTTTTGGAACGTGATTTAGGACCCATGTAGCGATTTCTGTCCTGTTCCAAACCTTTATTTTCAGATCATCAGTTATATAAACATACACTTCTACACACATGATAACATATACATGTATGACACATTACATAAACTAGCAATAAATTTAGATATTTGGTTAATTATGGTTTATGTTCTTACTATTGTTCAATTTTGGTTAGATATATGATCTATGCGCTCCATTGTAGTCACATAAAAAAAATTATTTTTTTGAACGGTAACTAATTATTTCACAATATATACACAACAAATATATCTCACATATCCTAAGCCGACCCAGATTCATTTAGTTGGAGAGCTTCTCACGCATCATGAGACGCTATTGGGACACGAACCTTTTGGTTTAGTCACATAAAAAATGGTTTTTAAAGTTATTATCTGTTTCTATTTACTCAATAAAACACGTTAAAAATGATTAAAAAAACTAACTTTTCAAAATTGAATATTACAAATATACAAACTCCAAACATAATTACCAGCAAACTAATCACCACCTATGTTTTTTAAACATACAATGTACTCTAACATAGTAGTTATGTCTAAACATTAGTGTCTGTTTTGAAAACTTAGGGATATAATTAGCAAAACCCGTAAAAAAAGCCGAAAAACAAACTTATTCCCAAAATAGTCCAAAGATAATACTGTAAAGATTATTATATATGGAAACATTGGTTAAATATGTAACCAACTATGTACAAATTGGTACACACTTAAAAATAAAATGTGCTTAGAAAGTGAGTAATACAAGATAAAATGTGCAGTTAATAATTGAAGCAGTAGAAGGAGAAATGGTTGGAGATAAGTTACCTGAGAAAAATGAGAGTTTGCGAAGGAAGTGGGGGACGGCTGTGGGTCTCAAGAAGGATAGACAATGATGAATAAATAATGCAAACCTTTACCCTAATTTGTTTCTTTCAAGTACATCAAAGTCAATGGTCATGTGACATGTGTACTAAGTCTCTAATTGCACAGGTTTTTTAGCTGTTGGCTTTGACTTTTATGCTGCTTTTCATAAGTTATTTACTAGTATGACTTTTAAGTTATAATAAATTATTTCATCGGGTCGCCTTGTTACGAATATTTTATAATGTGTTTGAGTTTGTGCTGAAATGACGAGGTTGTTTTGTCAAGTTTGTGATCATCACTACTAGTATAATTTGTAACGCAATTTTGACACGGCAAGAAATATGATTGGATACTCGTAAGAAAATGGAGTTGGAATTTAGCATAAATAGGTTTATGGTCATGATTGGATAAACGACTAAGTTTAATCGGTTAATTATGCAAGTCGAGTTCAGGTTTGATTTTTTTTTAAACGGCTTGTTAGTTGTTAGTGGTTCAGGTTGACATTCAATTGGGCAGTATGCTGTACCCTGAACCCGCATGTACTTCTTTCTATTCCACCTGAAGGGTAAAAGTCCCGGGTGGGACTCGAACTTGAGACCTCCCCTAGCAAAACATCCCCTCCCCAAGCTCCTTAGAAATTTTGGTGGCCAACTGAGATAGCCCAGTTGGTTCGAGTTCAGATTTGATTATGCTCAATAATACGCAAAGATATTTCTAATGACTCAAATATTGAGAAAAAAAATTAGTAACTCAAATAACACATTATATAAAAATCTATAGTTATCAGAGATGAGATCCATATAAATCATATTTTCTTAAAAATAAAAAGATTAGATCCTCACTTTTCATTTGACTATGAGCCGATAGTTCGGATTTAAATATGACTTTTACAGTTGAGGAGAAATTTCGTCACATATAAATGCCAAAAATCCCTGACTCTTGTCATTCTCCAACAAGAAAAATAAGGTTATGAATTTCACAAACACAAAACCGAAAGTACTCATCAAATCGACTTAAAAAAACATTCAATAGCTGACAATCTCATTATAAATCTTCGTCATTTATCATAACTTCTCTAAGGATCCATTTAAGTTTTTTTTTTTCGCTTTTAGGTTCGAAATTATTAGTTAACACGCGAAAATAATGTTGTTGTTGGAAAAAATGGGGTTACAAATGAAAAAATCAGGTTATGCTAGAAACAGATTGACATTCATATTCAGATTCGGATCTTTAACAAGATGTAGTTGTTGTTAGATAAAATCACATTCGATTTTGTTTGAGTCGTAAATTCACGGTTGATTATAATCGATTGTATTACAGATTATTATTTTTATTTTTTTTAGAACGGCTTGTTAGTTGTTCGTGGTTCAGGTCCAGCAGTGACATCCAATTGAGTCGTATGCTGTACCCTGAACCCGTCTATACTTCCTCCTATTCCGCCTGAAGGGGTAAAAGTTCCGGGTTGGACTCGAACTTGAGACCTCCCCTAGCCAAACATCCCCTCCCCAAACCCCTAAGGAATCTTGGTGGCCAACTGAGCTAGCCTAGTTGGTTACAGATTATTTGAATGTGTGATAAGTGTTAGGTAAGTCACATGAAAAGACAATATTGCTCATCCGTTGATAATTATTTAAATACGGTTAATTTCTAATTAAAAACTAGTTTTAATCTAGACTATTGAATCAAATAAATTGAATGCTATGGTTTTGATCTTTTAATCATTAGAGAATTATTTAATATTTAATCTTTAGAGATTGATGCAAGAGTCATTGGTCTGGAGTCGGTAGTTGTTTAGGTTCGTTTGGTTCTAGAGTACGTCGTGGTAGTTGCTTAGGATCGTTTTAGTGTCACGTTGGTTTAAGTTATCAAGCATCATTGTAATTCATAGGATCTTCCTATTTTTAATTTATATAAATAATATACAAAATAAATGTTTCAAAAAACCATTACTTCGCTTTACTAGAGAGGCTATTTTTTCCTTCATATACGGAGTAGATGGGGAATTCTTTTTACCCTAAGAGACATTGATTGATTGAAACTGTCATAAGTGTTGAAACCTGTGCTTTGACTACGTTCAATAATACATTCAAAGTTATTAACTGATTTTGATGGTGCATAAATGCTCTATGTATAAATACTACAGTAAATAACTCGTAAGTTGTGCCACAAAATTACTGTAGTTACTAGTCACTGATGAATTGTTTATGAGAGATGATTTATACATTTTAGTACAACATTGAGATGCATAATTGTAAATGACAAAAAAGATGTACTGTACAATTTACCTCCTATTGTTTTTCTAAAACGAATAAGTTAGATGAATAAGCTTTAGAATGCAAGGTGTAGTAGTAGACTAGTAGGCACTCGATAAATGTTATTGATGTGACATTTCAGCAAATTCTTAATAACATCACAATAACTTAAACATTTCAGCTATAACTATTATTTGTGTATGTGAGTCTCACAAAAACACCATCAAAAATATTCCACTCACTTACATAACAAAGAAAAAAAAAAAATACCCAACCACGCTCGTGGTTTCACCTACGAGAGGACAAATAACATGCAAATAGCATGGAGAGGGTGCAGTTTGGCACCATTATTGGTCAAAAAAATCCAATAGCACCATCATTAGTGTTGCACCGTGCACTCTTATACAAGTGTAATAAACTTAACAGACATGAAATAGTTACATCTGTAAAATACGCCATGAGCAACTTCGTGTACCAAAATATGTACGAGAAACATCAAAAGGTAGTCACATTTGTAAACGAACAAAATTATCTTCAAAAGAGATCCTGTGCTATTAATATACAAAGATAGTAACACAAAAATAAAATAAATATTCTTATATGAACAATATGAAGTACTATTTTATCAAAGTGAATATCGCATTTTTTTGTTTACAAAAAATTAACATATTGTGTGCTCCGTTGGATTGAATAGAAATTTTTAATCAACGATGGATCAGTTATGCGCATTTTTAACAAAAAGACAAAATGTGACGCTTTTGAGTCGCATTGAGGTTAGAAGTTTGATGACGCATTGTGTTAAAATAAATAAAAGACAAACATTTAGGCGGCACATTTTAGGCTAGAGGCGCATTTGATGGCGCATTGTTAACATAAAATACAAAAACTAGGCGCATTTGAGGATACGTCACATTGAAGCAAAGCTACTCACATTGTCACGTTTATGATTCAGTAAAGAATCATAGGTACATACTCACATAAGTCACATTTATGATTCACTGAAGTAAGCACACTTACACAAAATGCATTTATGATTCTAGAAAGAAAGCAAGAGCATTTGAAATGTCATTTAGTCGCATTTGGAAAGCTTTTTGGCATGTTTATTGGTGAAAGTAAAAACAATTCAAAGATGAGGCTAACGTTTGAAGAGTTGTTTATTCAAAATTTGGAATAGTTCAACATCTACGTATTTTAAGTTAAGTTCCACATTAAGATGCCTTTTATTTCAAGAAACATTTTCGTGTCCAGTATCATCATTTCTTCAACATCCTCTTAATGCTTTATCAAGCTTATTCCAATGAAGATATATCATCATCCTTCAAGCATGCTCAAGTTTCAAGTACCAATGACGATTTTCAAATGAATTCAATGTTTCATGTCTATTACATGGCATCTTGTCAACCAACTAGTCTTGCTTGTAGTTATATTGTTTAGTGGCATCAAATCTCACATCTTAGAACTTCACAAGTATCTATCTCAAATGTAATATGTAAATCCTCAATTTTTGTTGAAGATTAGCTTCAATTTATATATATTAGAGTAATTGTTTTGCCAAAAAAAAATAAAAATTAGGCGCATTTGGATGGCGCATTTGTTCATTTGTACATGTGTCGTGTGTTAGGTTTATTTTGGTAAAATCATAATATTTTGTAAAGATCGATAAAGTGGGTATATTTTCCGTTCAGTTTGGTAAATAAGTTTTATAAAAAACTACATGTCAAAAAGACGAAACTACCACTAAAAAGCAGGCTCGAACAAGCTTTTCTCATAAAGCAAAAAAGGTGGCACATATGAAAGCTACTCTAGTAAATAGGTAGATAAAATGCAATGGCATATGAAAACAAGTTATCTAATACTGTAGAACAACAATGAAACATGTCATATGATTCCAACCCTTTTACTTATCAATGGCGTCACTTTTGATGTTTTTTTTTTATCTCAAACGAGTCTAACAGGTTAAAACTCGTACCAAGACGAAACATGCAGACCATTAAAAGACATCTCGAATTGTCATTAAGCAAATAGAAACTCATGACCATATCGCAACCTACTGGTAAGACATGCATACAAGATATCTAAACACGCTGCCGACAAGGGTCTAGTCAAAGATCACTCGAAAATTGATTCAAAAGCTGCGGTTGGCGTGGCGTGGGTGTGTGCTATCAAGTCGAGTATGAGCAAAATTTAATAGTGAGAGGTTGCCTTGTCATGTTGCTGATACGAGGGTCTATTTTTAGTACGACTTTTGAAAAAACTTTATCTGAGGGAGGTGCCATAGAGATCTTGACACCTTATAAACAGAGTTAACTACTTGAGAGTGAACCACCATAAGCTGAACTGGTGAATCACATTAAAAGGTAGTGT
>BQNB010150634.1:0-12227 GCA_026074375.1 Tanacetum coccineum
TTGTGGATTCAAAATCAAATGTTGGACTATGGTTTCAATTTCATGAAAACCAAAATCCACATTAATAATGAAAGCACAATATGCATTGTGAAGAATCCGGTGTATCACTCAAAGACAAAGCACATAGAGACCAGACACCACTTTATACGAGATTTGTATGAGAAGAAGCTCATTAGGGTGGATAAAATTCACACAGACTTCAATGTAGCTGACCTATTGACCAAAGCTTTTGATGGACCAAGGTTTAATTTCTTAGTGGTTCATCCATAGCTACATTTAAGGGGAGGATTAAATGTATAGTTTGTCACCTAGTAATACTAGTTAGTAGAATTAATTATGATAGTATAATTAATTATGATAGGTTATCTTATTTTTAGTAGGTATTACACTATACTAGATCTAGTACAATAGTGTCTTTGAATAGTTTTATAGTATATTTTGTGTGTGGCTTAACGTTTTCAGGTTATACCTGGATTGCATTGGA
Organism: Tanacetum coccineum; assembly: GCA_026074375.1. Lineage (NCBI taxonomy): Eukaryota > Viridiplantae > Streptophyta > Magnoliopsida > Asterales > Asteraceae > Tanacetum > Tanacetum coccineum. Next base: position 485 of record BQNB010150634.1, read on the forward strand.
GCATGGATTAAAGTTGAACTGAAGTTGTACAAAAGTTAATTCTAGTATTGTCTGTTTTAATTCTGGTAGTTTACTAGTTAATCCTGGTAAGCTTATTGTTAGTTCTGACAATATATTGTTAATACTGGTTGACCAGACTTAAGTCTGGTAGTCCAATATTAATACTGGTAACTAGTCGTTAGTACTGTTTGGTCTCACAACTTTGACTTTTCACTAAATATGACCGTTATAGCAAATTGCGGGGATATTTAAGCGGATAAAGATACAAATTGGATATTTATAATTTTATCTCACCTAAAATAGTTTTCTTCATAAAAAAGAGCCTATTTTCTCGGAGGGACAATTGAAATTCATTATCTTTTCGCATATAAAGTCAATTAGCAGCTACAATCAGTACTAAGTTAGCAAAACGAGTCTAACCCAGTTGATAATCACCAACAATCACAACCAAGTGGGATTCTTAAAGAAACCTGTAGAAAGTGCTGGGTTTGCAGAGATCATAGATTTCTTAAAAGGCTCGCATATCAGGTATGCCTTGACTCACAATCCTACTATCCATGACTCCCTAGTCAAACAGTTTTGGCAGACTGCAACTGCCTCAACTCTTGCTGATGGGACTCTAGAACTAAGAGCAACCATAGATACTCTTGAGTATACAATCACTGAGGCATCTGTTCGAAGTAAGCTTCAATTAGCAGATGCTTCAGGGATTTCCATGTTGCCAAATACAGAGATTTTTGAAGGGATGGGTAATATGGGGTATCCAGCTGATGGTACTTTTACATTTTGGAAAAGTCATTTTACACCCCAATGGAGATTTTTAGTCCATCATATTTTACATTGTATGAGTCCTAAAAGTGGTGGATGGGATCAATTTGGTAGCAATCTTGCGACTGCTTTGATTTGTCTTTCTACTGGCAGGATTTATAACTTTTCAAAATTAATCTTTGATGGCATGGTGGCAAACTTGAAAAGTAAAACTAAGTTTTTGATGTACCCTCGATTTCTACAAATGATTTTGGAAATACAAACTGAGAATAAACATCCTTATTTGGCTATTGTATTGACCAAAAAGATTTTTGGGAACATGAAAAGGGGTTTTAGAGGGGTACCTAGACCTTTGTTGCCTGCAATGTTGCCCGTTGTTGCTGTGGATCAAAGTGCAGGACAAACAGATCAAGCAGTGGATCAACCATTACCTTCTGAACCATTACCATCTTCATCTCACCCACCTGTCATATCTGCAACCACTGAGTCTGAACCTACACCTGTAGCTGAGCCAACACCTCACCCTAAATCACCTTCACCTGAACCTAACAGTGAACCCATTGAGCACACCTTTGAGCAACCATCACCTGAACACCAACCACTTTCACCTAGACAGGAAACTGGAGTTCCACAATCACAAGATCCTACTCACCCTCATGTGGCAGAAGAAAGAACAATGTCAGTGGATGACCTGCTTCAATTGGTTCCCAAGTTGCTCACAAAGGTTGATAGCTTGGAGACTGAACTAAAGCAGACTAAGTTGACCATGGGAAAAGCTCTTGTGAAATTGGTGAAAAAGGTAAAGAAGATGGAAGATGTTCTCAAAAGGAGACATGTGGTTCTACCTGATTCAGAGGATGAGGATGCTGAAATTTCTTCCAAACAGGGGAGGAATTTACAAGAGGAAGGTTTGGATGAAATGGTTAGGAATATGATGAAGGATAAATCAGAAGTTTTTAAGACTCCTACACAAAGCAAAACTTCAGGGGAGGAAGATATCAGCCCTACAACCTTGGAAGCAGCTAAAACTCTGTCCAAGGTTGCATCACAGAGGTCAAAGTCAGTTGATAAGGGTAAAAGATACAAGAGGAGAAAAGAGTCCAAGGGAAAAGATATTGATACTGGCTTTGAAGATATTAGTACTGGTTTTGAAGATATTAGTACTGGCTTTGAAGAAGTTAATACTGGTGGCTTAGGAGTTAGTACTGGTAGTGGACCAGTTAGTTCTGCTAGAGGCCAAAGGAAAGGAAAAGCTCCAATGATTGTTGAAGAGAGTCAATCTCGTCATAAAGATAAAGAAAAGATAGAGAAGAGCAAGGTTAGTTTGGCATAATAGTAAGATGCAAGCTCAAGAGGAGGCTGAAAATGCAGAAAAGCTGAACTGGATAAGACAGATGCATTGATTGCAAAGAGAGTGGCAGGATAACGTTAGAACTGTTCTGAAACTCAAAGAATTAGGATAACTCAAGTACACGAAGATGCAAAAGTTACTATGCAGAAGAAGTTTGAGATTCAGTAAGAGCCAAAGCTGGACTGGAAGCAAATATAGATTGTCCTAGCAAAAAGTGTTATCAATTGATTTCTCTAGTTATGATTTTGCTAAGAAGATGGTGGAATTAATCAATGAGAAGAAGAGGTTGTACAAAGAATAGAGAGAGAGAGAGATAGAAGAAACAGACCTATGACTCAAGCTGAGAAAGGGAAATACATGATCAAGTACTAAAGAGCCAAGGTATAACTGGAAAATAGGTTCCGCTGAGAAGTTGAAAAACCTGGTGAAGCTGAAGGAAGAGTTTGATAGTGTTTAGAGAAGGCAGAGAAAAGTTTATTCCTATGACACTCAGAAGCCTTGAAGCATCAAGTGAAGAGAACAGGTATAAAATCTCAAGCAGACGTGTTTAGAAACAAAGATTACTCATGTTCTGATTGTTACTAAGATGAGTCTGTAAAGAGAGTAAGAGGAAATTTAAATGTTCAACAACCATTTTGAGATACAATAAGAAAAATTTTTGGAGGAAAGTGATTGCAGAAGAACATGTTCTGAATCTGCTAAGGGTCTGATACTGAGGAGGATGTAGAAGCTTACATTGATGAAAGAGTGGATAAACCTTTTCAGAGGAGTTTCAATGGGTTCAATCCTACACGGATCACACCTGCAAAAATGTTAAGTGGCAAATTCTTAAGACTGGTAAGAAGGAGCTTATCAAATCATCAGGGAAGATCACACAGATGTAGTATATGTGAATTTTCAAGGTTTATTAAATGATCTTACAAGAGATGATCTTAAGGAGTTGTACAGACTGATGATGTTGAAGTATGGTGACAGCAGACCTGAAGAAGAATTTAAAAGAGTTCTATGTGGAGATTTGAAGACTATGTTTGATCCACCATCTATAGAGGATGTTGTTTGGAGTGGTAACACATACTGCAAAAGGTACTCAGTTGGAGATATTTTCATAGTTGTGTTGTTCATTGTTTAAAACTTTGGAGCTGCCACCACATTTATATGCTGACTGAAGTTAAGTATCCATTACAATCTAGAGTCTCTGTCAAACTATGCTTGAAAAGATAATTATAAAAGGCGATAGAAAGATGAGGTGTGTATTCAACTTTTAAAGTTAATGAAAGACAGATCAACAGCAATAATTTGGGGTATGTTTGAAAGAATTATTCTTAAGAAGTGATGAATTTATCAGTAGCTGTAGACATATGTTGGAAACTGTGGACTATAATGGAAGAGAGAAGGGTTTGAGTGTTGGCTAACCACCACACAATAAATGGTTATCAGTTCACCATGCTTAATAGGCATAAGGACTGGCTAGTCCAAAGCAAACGGCTTTGGTAAAGACTTATCAAATCCGTTGATGGTTGACAGTTTACCAAAAATTGTATGGTAATTAACTAACCATGTTTTTAAAACGAAGAGTTAGCTACTCCAAAGCAAACGGCTACTAGTAAAGAGTATTCAAATCCGTTGATGGTTGACAGTTTACCAAAAACTGGATGGTGCTCAACTTACCAATGATTTACGTTCAAAAAGTTGAACCGGTTACTAGTCCACTAGGGTGATGTCATGATTCCACCAAAGGATTAGCTAGCCTAAGAGTAAACGGTTACTTGGTAAAGGCTTTATCAAATCCGTTGATAGCTGATGATTTGCTAAAAATCATATGGTAATTCAACTCATAATGTTTCACGTACTAAGAGTTGAAATGGTTATCAATGTACCATGGTTTATGAACCAAACATTGGCTACTCCAGGGTTAATGGCTAACTAGTAAAGAGACAACAAATCCATTTAAATTTTCAGTGATTCACCTCTCTCATGAGTTAACACACCTGGATGTGATGAGAATAGACTGAAACTTTATGATCTGATGTACATATAGTCAATGTTGCCGTTTATCTGTTGCTGAAATGATCGTATGTTGCTGAAGAGAAAGATTAGATGCTGCAAATATCAAGTAGTGATGATTTAAAGAGTTGATGATTAAAATTAAGAAACTGCTTATCCAAGAAAATTATCATGTTGCAGTTCAAGAATAATTTCAAAGATAATGATCACAACATCCTCAGGAAGCTCATAATGAAGATACTCAAAGAAACTTGAAGTTCATAAGTAAAGATCAAGTTAGGGGAGGATTGTTAGGAATTATTGTAAACAGACTTAAGTCTGGTAGTTATAGAGTTAAGTCTGGTAGACATAGTTAAGTCTGCCAGTACTAAGTTAAGTCTGGCAGTACTATAGTTAGTACTGGCCTTGTCTAGTTAAGTCTGTTTATGTAACAGAATAGTTATAATAGTTATCTTAGAGATATCTTAGGAAAGGATATGCATTATCCTTTTACGCGTTTGTAAAGCCCATTAGGGTTTCCTTGGTGTATAAAAGGAACCCTACGGCATAGTGTTTGAGATAGAGAACCGTAATAGAAATCAATAGAAAATAGAAAAGTTTTACATTGTGTTCTTCTTAGTACTTGTGTTAAGATTCCGCATTAGCACATAGTATTCATAGTTATTGTCTCTCATATAGTTGATTTGGATTTATTCAAGTTAGCTATTGTCTTACAAAAGGCTAAACAGATCCAAGACTTTGGACCTACACAGGTTTCAAACCCCGTTCTTGTTTTTAAGTTTAAATCGCTTTTAGCTTTTGTTTTTAGGTTTTCTTTACTCGTTTTTGCATTTTAATTGTAGAATTAGTTTCCAAAACAAAAAATCTTCTTAATCCCATTCAAACGCACGATCACAAACGTCTTCGATTTTCAATTTGCACCTAGACGGGATTACGAATCCGGGTAGGTTTTGAGGGATTGTGCTTTGGATAAAAGTGAATCTTTTAAAAGCCTCTTGGAATACTTACTATTTGATTTTTATCCTTACATATTTATATTTATATATTTATTTATATTTATATTTATACGAAAAGGAATTCGAATCAATTTTGGCGCCGCTGCCGGGGAGGTGTGATCGATTATCGTTTCGTTTGATGATTAGTTTTTGAAGTCCTTTCCCTCATGAAGTTATCATTCCCGTTTGTGAATATTTTTTTTATATTATTATTATTATTAAAAGTTAAAAAAATACCAACAATACTTTTCCTAAAGTATTGAAAGTTCCAAAAAAATTAAAAAACCAACAAAACAATCGTGTTGTTAATCGTTATAATCGGCTCACCTTTGAATTACAAACTATAAGGAGGGTATAAGGCGGGCTTGATCCAAGGAACATCGCCCTAAAAGGAAAGAACGCTTTTAAGTAGCTTCGGCTCGCTAAATCCTTCCGCTTTCTTGTGCGTAATTTAAAGAGCTACCGTGGACTTTTAACTTCCGGTTACCAAAAATATTTTTAATTTTCTTATTTTTAGTGTATGCAAACCCGCTCTTCTTCTAAATTCGTTGGTGAATCTTCTTTTAATCCAATATAGCCTCTCGTGCTCGCGGTTTTGTCCTTCGATCACAAGAGCTTCACATCCTCAGCTTCATTTTGGGAATCCGATATCCTAATCTTATCGACTAACGTTTACGTTTTAATCTCTTGGTAGTTTTTCTTCTAATCCAACCACTTCAAACCTCCCACGAAACGTCGTAACATAGCGTTCAAATCTAAGAGTCGAACCGTTCGCTCTTGAAGAATCACCCGTAGTTACGATGGCCGATCAACGTACTATGAAGGAATTGCTATGTGCACCCACCGAGGGTTATGCGGAGGCAATCGTGGTTCCACCCATTCTTGCTGAGCATTTCGAGCTTAAGCACAGTCTCATTAATATGATGACATCGGACCAATTCTTCGGAATTGAGAAAGACAATCCTCATGACCACATTCGTTGGTTCAACAAAGTAACTTCCACAATCAAATACAAGGATGTGCCGAATCATGCGATTAAGCTTATGCTTTTTCCTTTCTCTCTTGCGGGGGCAGCCCACCGGTGGCTTGAAAAAGAACCCCCCCCCCCCCCCCCCGTTCTATCACCACTTGGGATGATCTCGTGTCCAAATTCATTAATGAATTCTTTCCCCCTCAAGAACGAGAAACCTTCGAAATGAAATATCCAATTTTCAACAGAAGTTTGACGTATCGTTTCATGAGGCATGGGATCGATACAAATATCTCCTTTGTGCTTGTCCTCATCATGGTTTCACCGAATTTAACCAACTTGATACTTTCTACATCGCCTGAAACCCCTCTGAACAAGATTCCCTTGATTCCGACGACGGTGGACAAGGTATTGAGAAAAGAATTACTCAAGATGTGTTGATGATTATCGAAAGGCAATCCAAGGTCCCGCAATTCACGAAACAAAATCGGTTGTTTCTTAAGTGATAGCAAGTGATGGTTAATTCTTTCTTCTTCCGATATATCCAAACTTACTCATGCTGTAATTCAGCAAAAGACGTGATGTGAACTATCGCTATGACGGCTTATTCAAAAACAATTTCAAGCTCCCTACCTCAAGCTTTAGTAAAAGATGTTGAGGGAGATTTGTGTACTTGCGTGGTCTCAATCCTTATTATCAGTGTCTCGCTGCCGATGGCAACACTTTCCCAGAATATCAAGATAATATCCAAGGATACGTTGCAGCAGCCGTGGGTAACTACAATCAGGGTAATGCCGGTTATCATCCTCAAAGTGTGGTTAATCACACAAGACCACCGGGTTTTGTTCAACAAAACAGGCAAAATAAGCAAAACCGTTTTAGCCAACCTCAAGGATATAACCGAGGAAACAATTTCAATCAAAATGCAAATTATCAAGTCCTAATTCAACAAAATCAAAGTGTTCCGTTAAGTGAGTTGGAAAAATTTAAGAAAACAAATGAGGCTAATATAAAAGCCATGCAAACTCAAATTTATTATGTGGAAAATGAGTTAAGGATATGAATGTACGTCTCTTCAATTCAAGCTTCAATGTCAAATCAAACAAATGAGCTTAAGAACATGATGGCTAGTTTCTTTCAAATGAACACCGCTTCTACCTCGGGTTCGGGATCTCTCCCTAGCAACACCGCTGCTAACCCGAAGGGTGAATTGAAAGCCATTATCACTCGAAGTGGTCTTGTTCTTGATGGACCTACCATTCCTATGCCTCCTCCATTCATAAATCCGAAGGAGGATGAACGTGTAGAGGATACTTTAACGGACCCGGAACATGATGAGTATACCATTAAGGTCCTACCTCCTTAAGTCTAAAAAGTAAAACCTCCTTCTCAAAGAAATTTTGTGATTCACCAAAGGGATCCTCGTTATCCTCATATCCCTTATCCGTCAAGAATGAATCAAGAAAAAGAAAAAGAAAAAGATGAAGTCTAAATACACAAATTTTGGCAAATGTTTTAACAACTTCACATCAATATCTCTCTTGCAGATGCATTGATTTTAATCCCGAAATATCAAAAGATGCTTAAGTCTCTCTTTTCCAACAAGGAGAAACTTATTGAATTGGCAAACACACCCCTCAATGAAAATTGCTCAGCGGTTATCCTTAAGAAGCTACCCGAAAAGCTTAGAGACCATGGGAAATTTCTCATTCCGTGTGGTTTTAGTGAGCTCAAGTGCAAAGCCCTAGCCGATCTAGGTGCTAGCATAAACTTGATGCCACTCTCGGTTTGGAAAGAGTTGGATACCCAGATTTATTTCCACCACAATGACTCTTGTGAACTTGCTAACAGCCACCCCACTGATTTTGCACTCCGAAAGGAATTGACAAGTGATGTCTTTGTTCTGGTTGGAAAGTTCACATTTCCTGCTGATTTTGTCATTGTTGATTATGAAAACGATCCTCGTGTCCCCCTTATCTTGGGAAGACCTTTCTTACGGACCGCTCGTGCTTTGATTGACGTTCATGAAGAATAAATGATTCTCCGTGACGGTAATGAAAGACTAATCTTGAACATGAGAAATGACACTTCAAGCTATTCAAACGAACCTCATCAGCAATCAATCAACATGATTGATGTTACAATGTTTTACATGAGGATCTTATCGTGAAGAATATGTTTGTAGCAAATATCACAATGTGGACAATAACACTTCTACTTTATCTTCTCATACCGATTTAAACTAATCGGAAGTTATGATGAATCTTGATCGAGGAAAGAATTACTGAGAACTTGCTAAATCTTGATAAAACCAAAGATCTCCCTCCGTATTCATGTAATCCAATTGAGTAGGCCAAATCTCATTCCCGATTTCGGAACAAGTGTCCATGTCTTCTTCTTCTTCACCCACACTTATTCTTTCTCGAAGAAAGTAATTTATTTTGGAAGAATTTCAAAGACTTATCTTGCAAGTGATTCATTTCCGCCAGGAAATAGTAATCCTTCATCTCTTCTCCCTCCTTTTCATAATTCTTTAAGTGGCAGTACCACTTCTTCTTCACCTAGTCTCCACATTTCTGAGATTAGCGACTATTTTCTTAAGGAATTCGCCGATGAATCCGCTAATATTCACATTTCCTACCAGGAATTGATGTTCCTTTCCTTTGAGGCCGAATCGGTCCTTCGAGACAATAGAGTATTTTCTTAACCATTGATCCATTATCACTGGAAATTGATTCTCATTCTCAAAGATTCGGTTGTATGAAAATCTCTTGATGACACATCTCGTTGTTATCATTTCTGAGATGTTCAAGATGAACATAATATTGAGTACTAATTTCCCCCCAAATTATTTGGGATGAGTTGATGATGAACTTTTTGATCTTGAACGTTAATGATGATACTTATGATGATCTAATTGACTCCAAGGAAGAGAAAATAAAAGATTCTAAAATCTTGATTGATGAACTTGATCTTCCTGGATCAAGTGATTTCCTTCATTTTCCCGAGTATGACTCGGTTTTCTATGAGGATTTTTTTTGAGGTTGATACTTTGCCTTCGACCGACAACGAGGACAAGATATTTAATCCGGGGATACCCATTCATGAAAACTCTTTTGAAAGTCACCAACTCTCTGAAACAAGGAAAGAATGTAAAGAAGAACTCTAATGCTCTTAATTCTTGAAGATTTTAATATCTCTCTTTCTCTTTTAGGATTCCTTTCCACAAAGATTAGTTACGGGATTGGGAGTTTACTCGCGTTTTCATCAAAAAGTAGGGGAAAAAGTCTTTCAACCCCGGATTCTTAACTTCTAAAAGGTTCATACCTTATTATCTCGAAATTATCTCATCAGGGTACTAAGCTTTCAAAGTCACCAAAATTCTTGAAAGCCCGATGGAGATTTTTCCTTGCTCTTACCAAGAGGACATCCGAGTCTTTGGATGTCCGTGTCTCCACTTCTATCCCCCTTGACAAGCTCAAGTATACGAGGGCATTAGTGTAAGGCTATGTGACTAAAACAGCGCTTCGTGGGTGGCTACCCATGCTTATCCTAGTATTATAATCGTAGTAGTAGTATGGTAGTTATGTATTTGTTGTGTGATGAGGCTCGCTTTTTTCCTTTTCTGTGTTTTGTGTTTTGTGTTGTAATGTCCAGGATGTCCCGGATTTTTGAAACCTCTCGTACTCGCGGTTTTTGTCCTTCGATCACAAGAGCTTCACATCCTCAGCGTTATTTTGGGAATCCGATATCCAAATCTTATCGACTAACGTTTATCTTTGAGCCATAATTAATAAACGGATTTGATTGCATAGAGGACCCTTCATAAAAGAATTGAGGAACAATGTTTAGTTCTTAGATATGGGGGATCTTCGATTTGATTATGTTGCAGTCGTTGTTTCATGTAATCCTGTTTTTAACCACCAAAATTTTTGAAAAAATACCAACACAAAAATGAATGAAAAAATTTTAAAATTTCAAAATTTAAAATAAAGGTTTGTAATAGTTTTTGACTCTCCTACTGGGTAGAATAAGAGTAAGTTTTGACTCGATCGAGCGTGTTGAGCTCTAGCTTGTTCCTTAACTTTTAGACTAAGCGTTCGCAGATTGCGAAGAACGAAAAATGATAGTGTTATTTATTTGGGAAAAGGTTTATGGGGATGCTAAAATAGGATTATGGAAATCTTAAGAGCTCGTGTGTTAATTTGTCGCTTTTTCTCCCATAAGCTTCTAACCGGACTAATAGTACGTGTTATTTTTGAAAATTAAACTTAAATCAACAATTTTTTAAGCATAGTCTATATTAATAATTTTAGTTCAAATCTATACTTCAATTTGCTAAAACGAAATTTTCTCTATATCATGGTATAAAAAAAGAGAAAAAATGAATGAAAAAAATGATGAGTAATAATTATGAACTGTGGGCTAATAAAAGTTTGCTGCATCTTGTCGCTCCACAAACCGTTGTGGCATCCTTCTCCAAAGAAAAGCCCATAGTAAGAATAATAATCGAGACTGATAAAAGTTTGCTGCATCTTGCCGGCTCACAACCGATGTTGCAGCCTTCTAAAAGGTCGAGGATTTCCTTAGTTTAAAGGATGAATAATTATATTAAGTGTAATATAAATGTGATTTAATAAATATAGGGAAAATCTCTTTTTCTGAAATTTAAATATGCTTTTGAACTAAGACTATTACATTTTAAATTGTGATTTTATGTAGATACGGAAAACCTAAGAGTTTTTGAACCCGAAGGTCCGTGAGTCCCGATACTAGTCTCTGTGGGGTGTCAAAAGCCTGGTCACTTAGCCGCAAGGTTGGGATGTGCCGAGACGAAAGTCGCTACATGGGATGATCTCACCTTCAAACTCATTACTTTTGGGTGGAACGTGAAGCATAGAAATTTTGCAAAACGGTTGATCCATGGTTGAAATTCGAAATAAGCACATTCACCTAAGATATAATAATTGTCGGGAGCGAAAAGTTTCACAAGGTACAAGTATGAGTAGTGTTAGCATCTTAACTTATATTTAACGGTGATTTCGTTTTTAAGCTTGGTTTGGGACAAGTGAAAAGTCGGGGACGATGAATTTATCCTTTTGGGCATTTTAGGATTAAAGTGCTTCTTGTTCTGTGACCCTAAAAGTTATAAAAATAACGAAAGTTAAACGTTCTAGTTAGTTGCTTAAAATGAAAAGTACAAAAAATAAGAAAAAGGAAAAATACAAAAATATGTGTCAGAATAAGTGTGAATATTTAAAATGGTCAAAACAGGGCTTCTCAAAACTTATGAGTCTTTAATTCCCTTTGATAAACACTTAGCTACTTTTCGAGGCAACTAGTCGAGGGGGATTAAGATTCTTGGTTTTCTAAGTGTTTACTTATAGCATTGCGTGAGGACACGGCAATATCTTTGTATGGGGGATTTTGGTATGTGCTTAATTGCTCATACCATTAACCTAGGAAAACGTACCTAAAAGACTAAAAACATGCCAAAAATACATTGTATTTGTGTGTTTTACATTTGTATTGTGCAGGAAACGGATATCTAAGAAAATGATAAAAACAAATCCAAAACGACAAAACCAAGCACGGGAATGGAAAAGAGCATGAAAAATCAAAGTCAGCCAAATCAAAGTCAAAGTAAAAGACGAA
>BQNB010150635.1:0-16007 GCA_026074375.1 Tanacetum coccineum
AAGGGCTAAGATGGTTGAACTTGGGTACCACTCAAATTAGATGGCTTTGATGAAAGACTTGAAGCTCTCACACAACAAGCACACCCTCAGTCCCTCTCACAAAGAAAGCACACATCAAGTGAAGACCTAGAATCTTCTTAGTCTTTATACAAATAGGTCCTTGTAAGCCCGAAGGGGGCTTACTTATAGCATTGCGTGAGGACACGACAATATCTTAGTATGGGGGATTTTGGTATGTGCTTAATTACACATACCATTTTCCATTAAAACTGGACTTAAATGACTAAAAACATACAAAAAATACATTGTATTTGTGTGTTTTGAATTTATATTGTGCAGGTAACGGATATCTAAGAAAAGGACAAAAAGGAAGCCAAAAACGACAAAACCCAGCACGGAATGAAAAGAGCGTGAGAAGTCAAAAAGTCAAAGTCCAAAAAAAGTCAAAGTGAAAGGCGGAGCCGAAACCGAAAAAATACTTAATGGGCCAACCCACACCCATCTAATGGGTCGGGACAGCCCATTAAGCATTTATATTAAATCCTTATATGACTTAAGCCTTATAATAACCCAAAACCTTTTTTTTGTTACCCGGCCCAAGTCCTAAGCCCAAAACCATAACCCAATCCCACTTAACTGTTGTTAACCCATCACCCCTAAACCATTTACATCGTTAGTCCTTAAGGACTAACGTTGTTAGTCCTTTAAGGACTAACGGTGCAAACAAATACCAAACTCAGGGGCCAACTACGACAGGGACCAACTATGACACAAATCAAACGATAATCCAAATTCCGCCTCAGCACTTTTCTTCATCTCCCTCCTCTCGGCACCCCTGTAACAACACAACAAAATCCATTAAAACCTCAAAGCCCACTCCACAAAATGGCCCAAATCCACTTGGCATTTCCCCTAAATTTACATTTGACGAAGAATGAAAGACAAAATATCAAGGGCTAGGATGGTTGAACTTGGGCACCACTCAAATTGGATGGCTTTGCTGAAAGACTTAAAGCACTCGCACAACAAGCACACTCGTCCTCTCTCACGAAGAAAAAGCCACAAATCATGTGAAGGACCTTAGAATTTCTTAGTCTTTTATAAATAGGTCTTTGTAAGCCGAGTGTGATGACTCATATCTTTACCCGGGATTACTATGGTTCTCTTACCATCTGGTTTTCTCAAACCTTTGTACCCAGGTATCATGGATATGATTAATAATCAAAACATTGAGTATAAAAATTTTGGAATCTAAGACTTCTAGATGAGTCTATCTTTGCAAAGTCAGATAACTCGTGATGGATCACACCGAGACCACTGAGAAGTGAACCAGTCCCCGAGGAACCTAATAAGTCAGATGCTTGTTAGAATATCGATTCCAAAAAATTTCCGTTATATCCTGCAATGTAATATCAAAGAATATGTATTTCTTTTTTAGAACTTGTGCCAAATAAGAATCCATACAATGATATATTCTTATTTTGTGTTGTCTTGTAAATATTGATAGAATGGCTCCCAAGAGGACATCAACGTCTGCAGCACCACCCATGACTTAGGCCGCCATCAAGAAACTAGTTGTTGATAGTGTTGCCGCGGCTCTGGAAGCACAAGCTGCTACCATGACAAATACTAACAATACCACTAGGAACACCGGACATAGTGGAATTTGGTATGTGCTTAATTACACATACCATTTTCCATTCTAAACAGACTTAAATGACCAAAAACGTACCAAAAATACATTGTATTTGTATGTTTTGCTTTTGTATTGTGCAGGATACGGATATTCAAGAAAAGGAACAAAAAGAAAGCTAAAATCAACAAAGCCAAGCACGGGAAGGAAAGGGCCAAGTCAAGTCGAAGTCTAAAGTCATCCACTTAAAGAAAATACAACTTGAGGGGCTAAAACTGCCAAGCCTAAAGTTGTATTACAAAAGATTAAAAAGACAAGGGTCAAAGTTGCCAACCGAGTAGATATTGCATTTAAGTTATACATCTTCAGGGGACCAAACTGCATACTTCCCCCAAAAAGTCTTCTTTCCCGCCCTAAAACCCAGTTACAACTGGTATGTCGCCCCATACCTTCTCCTCTGCAAAACCACTTCTCTCCCTAGCCAAAATCATTTCATCCACCCTACTACCAACCCCCCAGTTGTATAAAAGCCATGTTGGCAATCCCTCACCTTTCCCAAGTATCTTCAATGGCTAAGATTGACTCCAAAGAAGCACAAATGAAATCAAAGGCTGGGATTTGCTTTGGATTCACCTCACACAACAAGCACACTTCGTTTTTGCTCTCCAAAGAAGCACAAGCTGCAAGTCCAAGACTTCGTCTATAAATAGAGCTTTTTGTAAGCCTTTGAGGAGAATCTTAGAATAACTTAGCTTAATTTTCAGTCATTTACAGCTTTTACTTTCAGCTTTGTAAAACTTTCAAGTTTTAATGCAATTTGAGTTTTAAATCAATTTACAATTTCAAGTGTTAAGGTTCTTACTTATATTGTTTTGTGTTCCAAAAAGCAATCAGTACAGCTTGTTTCTAAGCTACCTTAATCAAGTAAATCTAAAAAGTTAAGTAGTCAAAAGAAAATCATAAAAATCACTCTCAATACACCTCAGCTTATGTTATGGATGATAAGCCAGTTCTGGATGGGCTTATGGACTCTCACTAACTTGTTTTCCTCAAGTTAGAGCTTGTAGATTCTTGATTTAGCCCTGTTTTGAGCAAGGGGTGTTGTAAGTCTCTCTTTTTCTTACTTTACTTATTTATTGCAGAACTGTTAGTTCATTTGTTAACACTGTTAGTTTTAGGTTAATACTGCTAGACCAATTTATGCTTATTTGAGTGCTTATTATTGATTGAAATTTGCTTATAAGTATTTTACTTTGTTATTTGATAATCTGTTTTTAATTAGTTTGAACTAAAAATGATTTTTGGAAATGTTAAAGTCTGTTTTGAACAAGCAGTACTAACTCCAAGTTAGTACTGCTGGTTGATTTTAGGATTTCAAAGGTAGCAGTACTAACTCAGCTAGCAGTACTAACTCCAAGTTAGTACTGGTAGTTATTTCAGTTAATACTGGTAGTCCATTTTAGCTTATCAGCTTATTATTTCAACTTATTTAAGATTTCTTTAGCTTTTTAGAGTAGATTAAGCCCATTTTGGGTTTACTGTCTTCAGTAGAATTTATTTGCCTTTTCAAAATATTTTAAGAGTTTTTCGGTTTTAGTTTTTCAGCTTATTTATCATTTTTAGTTGCTTATTCCAATTACTAAGTGCTTATTAAGGTTAGGTGAACTTCTGTTTTAGCTTTGTTTGCTTATTTATTGTTCCTTTGTGTTTTGTTGTTTTGTTTAAGCTAGCAGTACTAACTTAGACCAACAGTACTAACATATAACTAGCAGTACTAACTTCAAGTTAGTACTGGTAGTTAATACTGGTAGTACTGCTGTTAGTACTGTTGAGCTTATCTTATTTTATTTAGCTTAAATTGCTTTTTGTATTTGCTTATTTAGAGTTAGTTTAGCTTATTTGATTTGTCTTAAGTTTATTTGAGCTTATTTGTGTCTTAGTGTAAAAGTTTTAAGTGTTTTTGCCATTCCTAGCTTTTATTCTTGTTCTAGCTTATTTTCTTTGCTTATTTTTATGTGCATTTGCTCATTAAGTTTAGTTCCCAATCATATTCACATTTCTTGTCATATTCAAACACAAATCATCAATCGTCTTGCGATTCTCCATCTCTAGCTTCGTTGGGACATAACGACCCGGGAACACTCTATACTGCTTCCGGTTTTATTGATTTCGTCGATCTTGATCCTTGTTGTGTTTATATCATATATAGATAAGTTTTAAGGAGTAAGTTTTGGCGAGTCTGGTAACTCTCAATTCCCAGCTGGAAGTCTTCTACGCGGTGTCTGATAACTAATTTTCTAGTCCATAGGTTGACAGCGGTAGTTAGAATCTTTTTGTCTTCGGGTGATAAGTGGTTCAAGTGACCTTGAAGATTTAACAAGTACAGATCTTTAAAGTCACTGGGGTACATGTGTTTGAAGTCCCTTTCTGCTATAACGTATTCTTTGAGATCAGCTCGACGAAGGACTATTTTCTTCATGTAGTTGTACCCATACATTGAAAAGACTTCGATTCGGACGACACTTAGGATACGCATGTGAGTCCTTACTGCTCGGCGGTCTCCTTCAGATGAGAATCGGTCAATGTAGAATCATTGCCTTTGAAACCACCAGTGAGAGATACCATACATAACTGCAATGTCATACTTGCATTCCTCTTCAATCCAGAACTGATCAGGCACCAGTTGCTCCAAGCCGACATCAGGATAATATGCCGCCTTCATCTTCGAGATAGACAAGGCCGGTCTGCAAACCTTGCGACCGTATCGTAGATACTCTAGGTCTTTGTTGAAGAAGAAGTCCGGTTGAATGGTTACATGGCCTAGTTCACCTCCCAGTGGAAGTGGCTTGCTGACATTGTACCTGAGGATTGCATCATCCACTTGATCGGTGAGAAGTTTGTGGCACTCTTCTATTTGGAATTGGAGATGAATCACGTTCAGGTATGGAAACACTTTGACGGATTTCTGAAATGCAGGGCCTTCCAAGTCTTTGGGAGTGAGTTCAGAGATTCCTTGTTGTTTACAATACCAATCCATAAATGTTGCCATATCCCCGGTTTGAGCAAGTAGAGAGTTCTCCTGTGGAGGCGCATATGTTGACTTCAGAGCAGAGGCCCAGTTGTTTGTTGGCATAGACAGATCAGATGATGGAATAGTCCAAGCAGGTTCTGGAGTGGCCTCCCCCCACCCCCCCCCCCCCCCCCCCCCCCCCCCCCCCCCCCCCCCCCCCCCCCCCCCCCCCGTCTGTCTGCAGTGAGAGGGTTTCCACCAACTCAGCTAGGTTGGACCTGTAGGAATATGATCACGTCTGACCTCATCATCACTAGAGACTGCTTGTTCATCTGCAGTGGTTTCATCATCCATATAGAGATCATCAGGAATCGTTGTGCTTGAGGGCTTGACCCGGGTGTCAGTTGTTGTCCAAGCAGAGTATTCAGCTGAAGCAGCTATCTTTGATGAACTTGGAGTCGCGGTGCTTGTTGACTGATCTCCCTGATGAGTGGATAAGGATGGAGGAGGTGGAGAGGACTTGTGCAGATCGGAGGCTCCGGTTGGGCCGGCCCCTGATGCGCCTGACGGTGGTGGAGGAGGAGGTGGTGGTGACGGTGGAGACCCAGGCGGAGTCAAGTATTTGGAGAATCTTGTTTACTTTTCTTCTTAGTTTCCTCCTGAGCCTTATCTACATCAAAGTCCTCAACTTCATCACGACGGATAGAGTCCTGCAGTGCTTCATATGCTACTCGATGGTTAGCATGTCCCTTGTCATAGTTCTCCTCCAACATGCGTTGGAGCAGAATTTCCTTCATATCAGACGTAGGGAGATCCTTGAAGCGAGCACGAAGAGGAGCTCTCATTGCATGCTTGACTGATGAGATAACCACCTCCTTAACTGATTCCTCAATCTTTCAGTCAATCTCATGTGATTCAATAAACTCTACCATCTGCTCTCTGATCATTTTGGGCCAGTCCATAGTTTCCATCTTATGGATTCGATTCCCTTGCTTGTCTAGCCTTGTCTCTAGGGCTTGATTTTCCTCCACCAAGTCTGCTATGTGTGGTTCGAGTTTGCCCATGCGCTTAATGAGAATGGAATCTGACGAACCTTGTTGAGGTTGAGGTGGTAGTGGAAGAGTTGTTGTTGTTGGTGCTGCAGTTGTGGTTGTGGTGGTTGGTAGAGGCCAATGTACATTGGGTGAATCAGGTCTAGTCACGAGATCGATCACCGGGGATGTCATAGGAGGGATGATAGAGGTGTCTTGCTAAATAGTGACTGACACCATTGATTCAGCTTCAGTGTCTGCTGTTGTCTTCTCATTATCGGCCTCAGACGGTTTGTCATTTAAGAATTGATCACCAAAGCTGAAGTCTTTGACGAGATATTGTAGAGAAGACGATGTCCCTGTAGAGCTGATAGGTTCCTCTGGTATCACCTGATCATCAACCGTTAGCTTCAGATTCTCCTGAACATCAGGGTATGCCGAGGCCGTGAACCCTTCATCTATATGCTCAGGTTAAGGTTGACTGGAGGGATCAGTGATCTCAACACCCGAGTGTTCAAGGTTTGGTCTAGCGAGTTGGTAACGGTAGGGATTCAACAACATCATCAAGGTTTGGTCCAGCCTGGCCTTCATCTCGTGTACTAGGGTCTGATCCAGCCTGGCCTTCATCTTGAGCCCCACTTCTAACCACTGATGGCATTTCTTCATCAGACTCCGTATCACTGCCATATAATCCAAGTTCGGCATATAAGGAAGTAGAGTCTTCACGGCCTGCTATTTCAGTTGGAATGTGAGAACGTCTATGAAATATGTATTGTTCAGCCGAGCTCTTCTTCTTTGGAGTTTGAAGGTTGAGGAGAACTTAGGCCGCTTGTTCCTCACCTACTTTCTCTTTCCCCTTCCCTGGCACCTCTGGTAGTGGTTGAAATTTCCCAGTGTTAGTTTCCCTGAATACCACAGGAGGGAGAGGACCCCTTTGAGTCGGGTATGCATCTGTTAAGCTTTCTTCTAGAACCTTTTGCAGTATTGCCTCCTCTGTGTCTTCACGGGGGGGGGGGGGGGGGGGGGTGGGAGGGTATAAAAAAAGGGGGGGTGGGGGGGGGGGGGGGGGGGGGGTGGGGGGGGGGGGGGGGGGGCTGGGTTTAGCAGCAGGAACCCCTTCATCAACGAATTGCGCTTCATCTACCAGCTGCTTAGAACTCTTAACAGTTCTCTTCTTAACCACTTTCCCTGCCTTAGCACGTTTGGCTAGTGGTTGGGCCTCAGATGATTCTGACACCGGCTTGCGCTTCTTCTCCTTAGGTTTGGCCGATGCAGGTTTAGACTTCTTGGCTTTAGATTTAGAAACGGTTGGTTGCTCAGTTGCCTTTGGTTTTGCTTGTTTGGTAGGCTTGGCTGGCTTTGGTGCAGGAGATTCAGGATCACTTAATTCCTCACCCGCGATGTACCGTTGATGCTTTGCAACTTTTTCCAGATAATCATCATAGTAGTCTGCTCCTCGAATGACATCATTGATGAGTTCATTCGGTATTGTCATCCCAAAGACTTCTCGTTTGCTTCCCTTAGCACTGAACTTGAGACGACCTAGTACAGGTTCCTCAGTAGGCAAATGGAGTGGAGACTCGGGTCTTGGGTGGAAGTGGTGCAGCCGTTGCAGATGAAATATGATCAACTTTGTGAACCTGATACTTGGGATAAGGATAAGAGTTGCTTTCTCTTTCTCAGAGGTAAAAAAAATAAAAAAACGTTGTGCCACAAACTTCCTTTTGTCTTCTGTGGAAGGTGGGTGGATGGATTGAGTAAATTCTTCCACATCCTTTCAGATACGTTCGATGTGTGTCGATTGACAACCCCAAAGGGATTTTGTAGATGGGGCTCTCGGCCTTTCAAATCCAGAAGTCTTTCCCGTAAGACACAGATTGATAATGGTTGCTAGTGCCCTCCACGGTTGGAACATGTCATTAGTTGTGACATTAGACAGGTGTATTACTTCCTTTGGATACCCCAACTTATTGACAAATTCAACAAGAGTATCAGGAGTTGGAGGAGAAGAGAAAGCCCGGTTGTTGTTGACTGGTGTGATCTGAAGAGCATCTCTGAGCGTGTCTTGAGTGAGATTAAACCATTGCTCGTCCAGTTGACACTTATAACCCTGCCTTTATGTTAAAACAAATAGTATCTAAATTTGTTGGAGTAGATTGCCGGTTTGTATGATGACGCTGTAAAGCTCTGAGAAATTTGTTTGCTTGAGAATGGTCCAAAGCATTCTTGATATTTAGGTTGGGTTGAGGATTTTTCTTCATTTCAGATAGGCAGTTGCTTTTCCCAATATTGGCACCTTTCGATTACCCGTGGCCTTCCGTCCCTTCTGTTCTTTCCTAGTAACGGAGGGTGGTGGCCATTGGGGTGCATGTTCAGCATCAGTCATTGTTATTGCACAGTTACAATTCCAGAGGAAAATACTTGGAGATTGATTGTTAGATGGTGAGCAGATGCTCCCACACGTACAGCACGCTATGCATCAACGATCGAGATAAATAACTCTAAGATCATGTTAGAGGTGTTAATCAGTCGAGATTGAGTTTCACTCTTGAGTTTCACGCGATGTTTACTCAATCTAACGAGAGAAAAAAGACACACTGAATTAACCTCAACGATTCAGTGGCAATTTACAATCAGTGCAGGACAAGATGCAATGGATGAGACACTCTAAGCAAAATTTAATCTACGACAAGACCATGACCCAAAACGCAAGGTTTTTGAAATGCTCATACTCAAAACGCAACAAAGTCATAAGTCAAAACGCAACTAAGTCAAAACGCAGTCATACTCAAAACGCAGGATATCAAAACGCAGGCATAACCAAAACGCAACTAAGTCAAAACGCAACACTCAAATCGCAATGAATATAATATTCAAAACAAGTCAAAACGCAATCATTTTAGAAATTGAAATAACGGAGCATTTAATATTTTTTATATGAATAATCCTTCTCTTCCAAATCAAAACGCAACGTGTTGCGTTTCTGAACCTTGTTTAGCATCATCTAATCAAAGCATCCATATATTATTATCCATTCAAAAAGCAGTCATGATGTAAATCTTCCAAAAAGCAATATGAATGTGGGCTCAAAACGCAATCAAGAACAGTCATCAAAACGCAACATGAATTTTAGCCCTAAAAAAAAAAAACCCTAAAACGCAACATCAATATAACCACAAAACGCAACATGAATTTAGCCCTAAAACCCTAAAACGCAACATCAATCATCAACCCTCGCTTCTCTCATCAAACATGAATTTAGCCCTATAAACTCTACACAACGCAACACGAAGTCCTTTATCCAATCGCCATTCAATGATTTATTCTTAAAGGCAACCACTGTCACCTAGAATCTTAGGGACCACTACCTGTAAGGTGGCGGGAATCAGTTACCAGGCTAATTGGAAATCATCTAGAATAATTAAAGTAAACCAATAATTTAAAATCACTAACCCTTGATTCGACAAGGTATTCACTCAAGGATCAAGCAAAGAAAGGCACTAAAAATCTCAGCTTACTCAAAACGCAACGAGAGCTTGAGAGAGAAAGGTTGAAGGTTTGACTAGATTTTGTGATATTTGACCAAGTCAAAACGCATCACCCCCTTTTTGTTCAAAAAATTACACTTTCAACAGTTGGCATAAATGGCCCCTCTCTTTCTTATTTCTTATAATGTAAGATAATACAACAATGTCCTCACTTTTCATATTTCTTTAACATTTAGGGACACAGAGCAACTAATGGATTGAGTAACTCGGGAAAGCGAGACAATTGGTCCTTCACAATTAATGAACCTAGGATACAAGTAGCAAATAGCACATAAGACCCTAAAACATGATAGAATTACACAATTGGAACCTTTTAAGTTACACCAGTTTAACTTCCCCTTAAACCATAACCCCGTTAGTTACCACACCTTTTTGTGTTAAAAGAATGCCTGTTAGATGTCATGAATTTGACAAACCACTCTCCCCCTCAATCAATGACCTGTTTTCTATTTAAAGAGCTGTAGTCGTTGATTGAGTGTCAAATTTATGAAAAACCAAGTCCGGTTAATTTTCAAAAACCACATTAAACCACCACGTGAAATCCAAATAATTTTCTGAAGAATCATAGACGGAAAATTATAAGGATAAAAGAAGACTTCTCTTCTTAATCAAGAAATAATGCACTGAAGCGTACATTAGATCGAGGTTGCAAGGATATAAAGTAATCCATGCCCGGGAGAACTTATGTCACCGTTGTTAGGCAAAAAAGAAAAAAAAACACCGGTCTTTTTGGCGACGTGCTTTCCTCATTTTGAAAAGCGGGTTGCAGTCTGAAATAACTGCAAGCCATTAAGACATGTTTTGAAAGGTTTAAACTTCCGTTCGAGCTTCATTTAAAGACCCGTGTCATTATTGAATGACATTTCTAGGACCGTAAATGTTATCGATAAACAGAAGACATGTCTTGAAGAAAAACTATTTTTGATATTTTCTATTTTCTGATTTTTATGGATTTTTGATGGTTTTATAATTTTGTATTTTTCTTTTTGGGTTTAAATATGTACATATTTACATAGGATACTTGAAGCCAATCCGTTACTCATCCTGATCATCCTGAAGACTTTTGAGTGTCTCCGGCTTCATACACTTCATGCCAAGCCTTGGGAGAATGAATTCAAATCGTTCTCTAGGCAGCGCCTTAGTGAATATATCCGCCAGTTGATACTCTGTCCTCACGAAATACAACTCAACCACTCCTTTTTCCACTTGTTCTCTGATGAAATGATGTCGGATGTCGATGTGTTTAGACCTGGAGTGTGACCGTTGTTGTAGCAATGGAGCTATGGCACTCTTGTTGTCAAAAGTACAGAGGGATGACGATTGTAAGCAAAGCCATAGTCTTAATTGAGACCTCATCCATAGGATTTGGGCACAGCAACCAGACATCGCGATGTATTCGCGCCTCTATAGACGAGTGGACATGCTAGTTGCTTCTTTGATGACCAGCTGATCTAACTTATCACCAGGGAAACTAACGGCACTGCAGATGTACTGCTGCGGAGTGTCCTTGACAACCTGCATGATCTACGTCTGCGTATGCTGTTAGTGCCATAGCGGTGTCTTTTGGATACCAAAGACCCATATTGATGGTCTTGGAGATACCGAAAGACCCGTTTAACTGCCTCAAGGTTCTTTTTAGTGGGCCGCGATTATTATCTAGCACACATTGCAACATCATCAAATACTAGGTCAGGTCTATGGGTGTGAGGTACATCAGGGACCATCATCGCTGCGATATTTGTGGTCAACAGGGGTCCCTGAGAGGTCGTCATCCGTTTTGTTCGCTCCACCATAGGTTGTCAACTAGGTCACTTTTATAAAGATAAATTTCTTTAAATTCATTTGCTATTTAGATTGATTAATGAAAATTGCCTCTAGATTTTGAGAAATTTGTAAGCTAAGAAAAATGATATTGGACCATCATCGACATTTGAAATTTAGAACTCATTTCATTAGAAAAACGGTCACAATCTTTGGGGTCGGTCGAGGCAAATATGATATCATCAACATATATTTGAACATGAAGAGTGTGTTTGCCTGTTTTCCGAATGAACAAAGTCGGATCGACGACACCCTTGGAGAATCCTTGTGCTAGAAGAAACTTTGACAAAGTGTCATACCATGCCCGGGGAGCCTGTTTTAACCCTTAAAGTGCTTTCTCAGACGATAGAATGTGTGGAGTTCTGGGTCACAAAGGCCTTCCGGTTGGTGGACATAAGACTTTTCTTTGAGCTCGCCATTTAGAATGCAGTTTTCCCGTCCATTTGATAAAAACTGTCATGTTTTTGCTGGCGGCATTTGGCAATGATTTCCTGTTGTTCTAGACGAGCGACCGGGGCAAAGGATTCTTCAAAATCTAGACCTTCTATTGACGAAATCCTTTTGCTACAAGACGTGGCCTTTGTTCTTCAACACATCACCATACTCGTCAAGCTTTACCTTATAAATCCACTTGAGAGCAATAATCATGGCTCTGTCTGGAGGTGGTACTAATTCCCATATGTCCAGTCTATCAAATTCATGGATTTCATCTTGAATGGCTTAAAACCAGCAGTCTTCAGTAGCTGCAAATTGGAAGTTTTTTGGTTCGACTTTGGCAGATACGGAATGTATAGGGCACCACCAAAGCTTCTGTAGAAGCTGTTTCGAGTGGATACGTATTGAGGGATTTACATTGATGTTATCATGAGGATGAGAGTCAGTCCATTCTCGGATGTGGTCATGAGGTTGAGGGGATTGTTGGATTCATGTAATGTGATTTCCTAGATGATGAGCTCAGAGGTTTAGTCTGGGGCGAACACATTAACAATGGTTCGGGATCAGCTTCGGCAAACGGATTAATTTCTGCATATATTGGCTCACCTGCTAAACCATGATGTACCGAAGAGGAATGATGATCCAGTGGTTATGATGTATGACTTCCTGATGGTGCGTCAAGATCAATAGCAATAGACACAGATGGACCAGTAGGTATGACCGGGTCTTGTGCTACATTAGGGATAGGATCCTAACGGACACACGGTGGAGTAAAATATTCATCAAACATGGGTTGGAATAACATCTCCAATTCTTTATTTGTGGGAGGTACATAGGAATACAAGAGAAGGGTTGGGTACGTAGCCGATGGAGGATAGGTCCAGGCGTCAACAGGTTAGGAGCGGGTCCTGGACTGGATTATACAGGAGCCATCTGCTCAGTTTAGCTCAGCGAATGTAACATGAATTGGTCCATTATTTGTAAGAGGTCCTTTTGTTGTAAATTCTGTAAACCCTTCTGTTTGGTGCGTAACCAACAAGATTCAATAGCTGCCGTTTGGTTAGTAGTTTCCGTAGATTCTCACTGTCATTTGTAGGGTAACAAAGAGCACCAAAGATTCGGAAAAAGGTGGTGAATTCTGGGTTTATTGTGTACTAGTCTCATTTGGGGGTTTTCTCATGACGTGTGTGGAATAACGGGACGGTTTTGGGTGTAACAGGCAGTAGCCACGTTCGGCCAAAGAAACATCGGTGCCTTGGAAAAATTAAATTGTACCGTGCAGCCTCGACAAGAGTACGGTTCTTCTTTCGACAACACCGTTCTGGATGGAGTCCTTGTGAACAGTCTTTTTTGATGAAAAATTCTACTTTTTCATAGTGGTCATACAAGCTTGTTGACAAATTCTGTGCCATTGTCGGTGGCGGATAAAGCTTATAGTTTTGTTAAGATCCGACTTGAATTTGCTTAGAAATTTGATGACAACTGCCAGGGGTTTCATCCTTTGATTCAAAAAACTGAACCCACGTAAACGAGCATAATTCATCGACGATGACAAGATATATTTCTTCCCATTAATAGTTTTGCACACGCATCGAGTCTACATAAATCCAATGAAGGGTGTTTAGAACTTCCAATTGGTGTTTCGGTTTTGGTTTGTGGGTATGCTTTTTGTCTTTCCTATTGACATGCAGAACATGGGTGTCTTTTCAAAACTTTCAATCTAGGCAAGCTCTGGACAAGAGTCTTTTCTTGCAAGATCATTGATGGTACCGAAGTTCAAGTGCTTGAACGACGATGCCATAAATGATTTGTGCTTGGGAGGTTGGATAGCAAGCAGTAGGGAGGACTTCATCATGTCTTCATAGGAGCTAGTGTCTAAATTAGGATCCAGGGAACCTTTAAAGTATGCAACACCATCCGTATCACGAACATAACAAGAATGCTTTTGAAGGCACTTTAAATCCGAATCACAAAATTGACTGACAGAAGACAAATTATTGCCAGTCTTCACGTAGTAATACCCTAGAGATTACACAGTCACCAATGACATAATCCCCATATCCCATAATAGCACAAGAGATCATTCCCGAATTAACTGTTCCGATTAAATTTTTCACGAAAATTCATAAGCCTTGAGCGATCCCCCATCATATGTTTTGAGCAGCCTGAGTCCAAATACCAAAGGACGATTTGTATGACCTGTAGTTGAAAACAGACGAAGATGGAGAGTTTGGAAAATTAGATCCCCAATGTTGGTTGGGTTCCGATTGGTTAGCACAAGCAATGGCTGACATTCTTGTAAGTTTAGTGAACCTAGTTAAAGGGCACTGATCACTGAGGGTGAATGTTCTTCCTGTGGGTCTCCATTGATAACCAACATTGTTAAGTGTTTTGCCAGTTGGTTTCCAAATTTGTTTGATACGTTTAGGTTTCCACACTTGTGTAACTTGCTTAGGTTTCCAAACTTGCTTAGCATGACTCACATCATTTTTAACATTGGGGGATGCATTCACAGAGTGCAAATAAGTAACAACACACACATCATGATTAGCTAAAAATAAACATTTGTTACAAGTTTGGCACACAGAATGAGAATTCAAATTAATTACAGTACGCTTAGAGCTAATACTAGAATCAACACGATTCGTGGTTTTCAAACTGGATCTAATTGTCCTACGGTGGTCTTCTACTTTCTTCAAGCTGTCACTTTTAGCTGGCGGGATCCTATGTTTCTTGAGAATGCTCCTAGGCTGAGATCCGCTAGCATCAGTGCAACTGTTTACTCCTGTAGAAGGAGGCACAGGGACATTAGACTTCTGAAGAGTGCATTAGGCTCTACATGTCTATGGTATGGTACTGATGTTGCAACTTGGTCCTCAAAAGGTAACTTGCTTTTTCCTAGGGGTGTGTGCATGCTTCTTATCTGTTGATGGGAAGACATTTGACGGTGCCAAACCATATTTAAGAGTTCCTGAGAATGCTTAGTGTAACGGCAGGCAAATGCGAGTGATCTATCTAAAGGTCTTTCAACTTTGGCTTCTTCCACTATTTCGCGAAGTGTATCTATACTTTCCTTAAGATGCCTAAGATAAACTAGATGAACTTCCCTATTGTTCCTATTGCGAGGGGGAATAGGTTCAACATCTATAGCATACTTTCCTAGTGCAAGTACGTTTGGTTTAACCTGATTTGTAGTGACACATGAGACCGTATTATGTAGTTGGACTTTTAGATTCTCATTTTCATTTTTAAGGGCAGTGGTCTGTTCTGTATGCTTAGCACGCGTAATCTTGATCGAATCATACAGTTCTTTGTAATGTTGCTTAATCTTTGCATTTTCTGCCCTAAAAAGCTCATTTTGTTCTTGAAGACCATTAACCTTTTCAGTTAATTGTGAGATCTGGAAGTCTCGGGCCCTAAAATCAAGTGTTCGGTCTAGTTCACTACGGGTCTCCTTAAGTTGAGATATTTCCATTTTCAGCTTTTGGATGACGTTGTCTTTTCCTTGAAGTGAAGCTTTCATTTGACCGATCACAAAAACGGAGTTAAAATCAGGAGTATCATTAACGGATGAAGACGGTTTATTCTGAAAACTATCTTTAAGGTTTTGATACTTTAACTGTAAGTTTAGGTGATTTGCCTCAAGATTGGAAAACCGGTTTAAAAGATCATTATAATTATCCTTACGGACATCATCACGTAAATTAGAAAGCTCTGCTTCAAGTTCCAGACAACGGGCTTTGACAACATGATGAGCCTTTTGCATCTCAGTGAATCTAGATACATTAAGCTCAGACTTCGATGCAACATAAAACACTTCTTTAAACAAGCAATCAGCAATTATATTATCATGTTCGAGAAGAAGGTTTTTCCGTTCAATCGCATCATGTTTCCTATCAACAATACTTTGGTCTAGTTCAGCTTCCAATTCAACAAAGGCATCACTCATTTCTTTAACTTCTTTTGTTAGAGCTTTTTGAATGCCCTCAAAATGTTCTTGAAGAGTTTTGAAAAAAGGAATGACCTTCGTGAGGTAACATGTCTTGGTTTGTTCAAAACCCCTTTCCCCTTCAGTGATCCCGGTTGGTGTGATTCTCTTTTTACAGGTTTTCTCAAATTCGGAAAAACGTTGTCTAAGTGTAAAAATGTTAATTTTTACTTGACTTTTGGTTGGAAGCACTTTGGGGACAAGCGTTGCAGGTGTATTTGTAGGATACACAGTCAACGCTTTAATTGGTCTGGTGTTCTGCTCTTTGACAACTTCAGCTTTCATCTTAACAATATCTTGAGACCAAAAGATTTGTTCCGGGGTCAGTTGTTTCTGTGGTGTGAAGGTCGCTAAAAAATTCTCTTTCGAGTAATTAGGCGGTGTGATATTGACCTTATTATCCACACATTCATTAGCTTTCATTTTATCATGCATTTTTTTCCTAGAAATTTTAGTAAGGGCCGGTGCATGATTGGGTGTGACAATTACATGACAACTATACAGGGCAGGCTGAACTTGCCTTGCACGATGTAGACATAGG
>BQNB010150636.1:5000-16007 GCA_026074375.1 Tanacetum coccineum
ATCCTGAGCATTTCTAGTAACACGCACATATATATTTCTCCGCTCTTAAACTCATTTCTAATAACTCGCACATCTGCTAGTGCAATAGGTACACTAAATCATCACAAAAACTCTAACTAACTCAACAAACAGTTACCGGATTCTTCCATCCGATCTTTCTTCTAGAAGCTTCTTCACAGCCGTTGGATCGTTTTGATGTGTGTGCCATAGTATCAACGATGTTCTGCTCACTTTCGCTTTTAATCTTTCTTTTTCGCTGCCCGTCTGAAAATGCTTCCTTCGTTTTCAGCTATTCTGTTTAAATCAGTTGGTTGAATTTGGGGGTTTAGGTTGTTGAATGAATCAATGAATGGATTAATATGTGAAATGTGAATGTGTCACGTTATTGATGTGGTTTTTTTATTTATTTTTAAGAGTAAACTGTAAAAATTGGTTGTAGTTTGTGCCACTAATCATCCCTAGCCGATACTATTGGCACTAATCATCCTTCAGTGGTGAAACGTTCAGCAAAAATCATCCCTAGAGGATGATTTTTGCAAAAGTTTTTGTTAAACTTTTTGCAAAAATCATCCCAATAAGGATGATTTTTGCTAAATATTTGCCACTCAGAAATGATTAGTGCCAATAGTATCAGTTAAGGATGATTAGTGCCACAAACTATAAACCACAGGGATATTTTTGCAGTTTACTCTATTTTGGTTTTGCGTGTTGAGGTGGATGGGAATTTGCCAATTTGGGATGGATAAAGAAAAGAAAAACTTAATACTCTTCTCAAATTATATATTCAACTTTTTGTTCAGATGGTTTTCGAAAAACAAAACAAGTATTATTATTATTATTATTATTAGTAGTTATAATAATCGTGCATGCACGAGGTTTTAATAGTCATATGATATTGATATCGACTAAAAGACAAACTTTGTATGATGGCTGAAAATTTTTTAATTGAACTAATTATTTTAAAATTGTTATTTTTATTCGTATTTATAATACTCATGCGCGCAAATAGTTTTGGTTTCGAAAAAAATCAGTTATGTATAGATGTATGCTATATATATATATATATATATATATATATATATATCTATAACATATAGATGAGCATTTAATATCTATTATAGATATCCACTTTGATATACTTTTCGACAAAAAAAATTTCAAGTTTTTTTTCACTTTTTTCACCTTTTTTTTTCCATTTTTTTCACGTTTTTTTTCAATTTTTTCAGTTTTTTTTCATTTTTTCACGTTTTTTAGACGTTTTTCACTTTGATATACTTTCGACCAAAAAAAAAATTTCGTTTTTTTCACATTTTTTTTCGAAATTTTTCATTGAATCTTGCCATGAGAAACATATCTGATATTAGTTTACTGTTAAAGCATATATGATGTAGTGTTAATGATATATGTTTGTGTTATGTCATATATGATATTAGTGGTTATATCTTAATGATAGTTAATTTTTAGTGTTAAATCCATGTGTTATGATCATTAGTGTTTATATCATATATATCTTGATTTTAATGCAAATTTCAACAAACGAAAAAAACGAGAAAAAAAAACGTGGAAAAACGGAGAAAAAAAAACAAAGGAAAAAAACTTTTTTCTTTCGTTTTTTTTTTTCTTTTTCTTTTCGACAAAAAACGTGAAAAATTACGAAAAAAAAAGGTGAAAAAAAGTAAAAAAACGTGAAAAATCTGAAAAAATTTGAACAAAAACGCGAAAAAAAAAAAAATGAAAAAAAGACGAATAAGGACGTTGGGAAAAAAACGTAAAAAATTTATAAAAAAAAATTTTTTTTTGGGCGAAAGTATATCAAAAGTGGATAATCTATTGAAAGATAATTAAATGCTCGTCGTGATGGTATATTTTTTTTTACTTAACGATTAACTGTTTAGGAGATATTTAAATTTTAAAAAATTGGTAATATATTAAATGCTTTTAATACAACCATTGATTTTTTTTTAGATGGGATGGTGTGGGATGGTCCACTAGTATCCAACCACCCCCCCCACCCTTTTTTTTGGTATTCAACTTTAAACTTCTCTTCCTACACCATATTTCCTCGACTTAAACATAAATTATCACTTGTGCTAGTTATACATCTCATAACAGGTCCTGAAGTAATTGTTTGATTTGTCACGGTTATGATTTCTAACCGAATAACAGTGTTGAAGATTTTAACTTGTTAAGGGGGGGTTTACAATTACACTGGATCAAGCACACAACCGTATAATTTTTAATTTTTAAATTTTGGTGTGGGATTAGGCCATACAAATAAGCTTTTCTTTTGGCGCCACTATAATAACTAAGTAACTTGATCCATTTATAACTTCTATCTACTGATTTACAAATTTTACAGTATATTTTGCGTTGTGAACTACTGAACTATCTAAGTTTTCAGATAATCAACATAGTCCAGATTATCTCAATGCTACAAATTTCTTTAAAAAAAACATGACACTTCACACTTGGCAAACATTTATTATATCAAGATGAAATTTGAAAAAATGTTGATCATATTAGTTTAAAAATGAGAAACGTTATCAAACTTTTGTTTACACAATGGCGTGACAAATGAGCGGTACTAATCATGTTATATTATGTTTTCTCTTTTATTTGACTCGTCCACCATATTTACATGACGCATGTCTGTGAATTTTTTTTGGTAAACTTTTGTTAAACATGACATTTCTATTAAAAAAATATATGTTGTTCACACACTGATACACTAAAGAAAAATTATTCTTCACAAATAACTTTACCTTTTCATAATTTCTTTTGCATTGCGGAATACGTAGTACAACATAAAAATATATAGGCAATGTATGTAAGCATATAGCCATAATGAGAGTGTTGTTCTAACGATTAATGTGTATGGAGAATTGCATATACGAGCCATTAGCATAAGGACTCAACATGTTATTCATAACGATTAATCATTCGGTACGTTTTAGTTTCCCGGTCATCCTAGTAGTTAAATGACATGTTAAGTTACAGTTTAAACCTATGTTTTAGTTTGGTTATCAAGTCATGTATCAGTACGTCATTCAATTCAAATTTAAAATGATATTTTGGGGTGAAACTGTTGTCCTCGTACACTTATATATTAGTAGAAAAATCGACGTCAGAAGACTTGGATTAGTCGTATACCACGTGACTTTTTTACTTTGTTGAGATAAAATATTTACTTTGAGTGAGAATGTGTAAAAACGTGTAAGACTTAAAATATTACTTTGAGTGACTGAATGTGTAAAAAAAGTGTAAGACTTAAATGAATATAATGCGAGGATTAAACTATCAAAGGTAAAAAATTTATGATGCATATGAAAAATTTATTACATGTGAGGATTTGTGGGCAAGATATGCATATTTCGGTGAGAAACGTGGTCAGTGATGATGATTAAATCATAGTTACTCCGTCCTAAAATAATTGTTTACCTATAAAAATATAAACAATTATTATTATAACTTTTTCTTTCTAACTTTTTGCAAACTAACAGTTTTATCGATAGACAATTAATTTGGAACAACAATGAAAACGTGGACAATAAATATGAGACGGAGATAGTAACAAGTAAAAAGTTGTAACAAAAGAAAATAGTTACTAGCGCGATTGTAGGTTTTCTAGCATTATCAATTGTTGTAAGCAACCTTGAAGTGGCTGCTCTAATCTTGTGAAAATGAATAGTTTTGTACGGTTTGAGTTTAGGTAGCGATGGGTTCAAACCTTGAATTAGTCGACCAAAATATGAGAAACCATCGCTAAAAAAACACATTATCAACCGTTGTATCCCACATTTAAAAATCATTTTTTAAAAACTAAATCAATTTCTTTTTAATCGATTTATGTCATATTATTTTAGTACATTCAGCTCAGGCTTTTTAATCAATGACAAACAAGTCTATGAAGCTCAAAGATAGGACACGTGGATTGATAATTTAATGGATATTACCCAATGCAGGGGAATCATTGGTACATACATTTGGAAATTGGAAGACATGTTGGCAAAGTAAGGACATATGTGCAAAACCAGGGTCCAGCCACAACTGAGTGACATGACTTAACCCAGACCTCTTCTCATTTGATCTGACTTGACTCTACCTCTTCTTTCACTCTATTGATCACTTCACACTACTTTTAACATTTACTCACCTACAAAGTCTATACGGTAAGACGCGTATGTAAAAATTTGTTTCCAAGATGAGAGCATAGGGAGCATATGCTATGTTTTATACAAGTGTGTCATGCGAGTCGTGTTCGGGTTGACCTGTTTGAGTTTACGGGTTGACGTGTTATTATGATCTTTACCTAAACACGACCCATTTATTATTCGTGTCAAGAAACTCAACCATAATTCAGACCGCATAACATGTGTAACTCATTTGTGGCCCGTTTAACACGTTTAAGTATATATAGGCCAAGCGGTGAATAAGGTTAGTGGTTTGTTGATTTAACCAATTTAAATACAAAAATGATATAACGATCTAAAAAATGATAAAGATAACATACAAATAACTATACGACAATTTTAGTAATATATGAGTTATAATCGTAATTCACTCGTATAAAGTACATAACAAAATACATTTAATCCAAATCTAACATAAAGTTCAAGTTACAAAATTTATTTTTGGAGGCTTATATATATTTAAACTGGTTCATGGGATTTAATACTTACTCAACTCAAACACGACCCGTTTATTAAACATTGTATATACTAGAAGAATACCCACACAAAGCAACGGTGTATATCGACAAATAATCATACTTGCGAAATCGTGATTCTGGTTCAACCCTTAATGCAAAGTGTGTGTTTTTAAAATTAATATATAGTGTGTTTTTGAAAAGTTATCAAATGTACTTTAGATTAATTTGGGCAATCTACATTGATACAAGTTTCAAGATTAAAGATTAAAAAAAACACATACACTTGTTATAAATAGTAGAGATATAAATATTAAATGGACTCAGAATATAAAGGTAGAAAATAGCTTGAGGCGTGTCGTGCCTTGCATGGAACAAGCACTCCTTAGGATTCATGGCATTCATTCCGTTTTTATAAGGCGTGACAGTAAACACACAATTGAAAATATTTAGAAATGATTATTATTTTAAACATATTTGAAAATATATTAATGTTACAAAAAGTGTCATACAAAAGGTATAAAGGTCAAAAAATATATTTGTAGGTAATCTTTTTCATTTCTCCAATAGAAAGCGATTTCTTTATCGAAATTGAATTCAAAGAAGCTTCATCATCATTCTTATCTGACTTTATCACGTTTGGTTGTCACTCGCTCATACTCACGTCCACGCTGTAGCCTACAACCTGTAGTCTAATGTGTAGCGTGAAAGTCATGATAACTGCACCCATGTACGCGACCTTAGAGGCGCCATGACGGACCTTTTAGAACCCTGTTAAAATTAGAGCATATTACTTCTTGCATTGACATAACTATTGATGTGTTGTTTTGCTACTCAATTTTTAAATTTATAAACTCGTATTACCGATCCTTTTTAACAACTCATACAGGTAAGTATGGCTAGTCGTGCGCAAATCGGTTAACCAGATCGGTTCGGTTTGAGTCAAACAGGAACATTTCGGTCAACCCGGAGCTCGAAACCGGTTTTTGTCCTAAACCTCTAACCCGGGTTTGTGAACCGGTTTGTTTACCGGGTTGAGCCGAAAACCGTTTTTGCCGTTTTGGAACGCGTTCGTTCCGTGAACCGCACGTAAACTAACCGTTTGACCGAGGTTTTTTTTTTTTTTTTTTTTGAGGATGTGGTGTTATAGCTATAAACGATTAACGCCTTCAACTTTTATTGAATACAACCATAATATCCATTAAACGAAATACAACTAAAAAGAAATACATAAGCTAATACAACAAAAGATTAGGAAAATCAACACAATACTATAGTAGTGTAACCATGTGAATTAGACCCTCCCTCTCCGGTTTGGTCATCTTCGACTCCGGCTGCCATCATAACAGATCACGACGTTGTACTCCTTAACAAAGAGCCATTCGCTAACTAGCATCTAACGCAATTTCTTCTTGATCGGCGCAAGATTATGGCTTCATTTTGTTGCACCTCTCATTAAAGACAACCTTCTCAACGTCTAAGGGTAGTTCAAGAGGAGACTGTTTTGTTTACTCTCATGAGCCGTTCTAAGTGATCCTTCAAGCACATGACATCTCTAAAGACTCCGGAGTTAGTCTTGTTCTTCGTTTGTCAACAACCTACCACTTCTGTTGAATAATGCTGATTCAGATGCTACCGAAGAAGCTTGACACTTAATAATCCAGGCCATGGCGGGATAGAACAGAAACTGATTTCCTTTTGATTTCCAAAAACCACAATACTATCATAAGATGCAAAGTCCTTGCTGAAGTCCTGAGACAAAAATCTTTTGAGATATTTGGCTCCTACTCGAGGACATGGTAAGGAACACCCCCTTGAACTTCTTTTTATGTTTGGTTCTAAACCCGTGTTAGCAAACGAGCATAGGATCACACGAACTCACTCACCCATGAAGAACCTCCACCACATTGTGATTATGAGTCCTGGTAGTAACATATTGTGAAAAATACATATTATTACAAAACTTGGAAAGATCGTGAAAACACGCCATGACCTAGTTGCAAAACCATCAACGTCATACCTCGCAAGTCCCTACTTATAGTTCTCAGATAAGATAGTCCTACCCCTGATACATTAAACAGGGATTTAAGCGGCTGACAAGAAATTATCGGAATGGATATTTCTTCAAAATACTTCTTAAGTTCCTTTTCTTCATTGGTTGATACCATACATACAACACCCCCCCCCCCCCCCCTCAGTTCTAAAACTAGATAATTTGCAACTTATGAAAGAAAATCTGTTGAAGAGTACCGAATGGAGATGTTTGGTAGTATAACCCCCGACAATATTACCGATAGCAATTTGAAACCCTCAAGTAATGGTTTTAAAACGATTCAATAAGAACCCTAATATTCATCCGAAAATTTTTTAACTTCTACCATTCTTAGTGACCAATATTTCATGAAAATACACCAACGTCATTTTCTGTTTCAACCCGACTTTCGAACATTTCAAAAGTAGGAGTTCCTTCGTGTAACAACTCCCAATTTGGTAATAACAAGGTTTTTTCTCTGCATCCTTACCAAAAAGAAACTTTAAATATTGCTTTTTCCCGGATTTTGCACCAGATTGTGGAAAAACATCTAGGAACAGTTGGTGTTGAAAACTCTTTCATTTGATTATTAGGGACCTTTAAGACCACTTGCACAACCAAGTTAATGATTTGTGCAACACAACGTCTGAGATAAAACCTACCCCCATTGGTGGGTTTGTATTTAAATTTTAGTCTACACATGCCGCTTGTGTTATTGCTAGCATTGTCCAAATAATCGACATAATTTTTTCTTCAAAACATACGTGAACAAAGACTTTTTCCAACATATACTTCAGAGTTGTTACCCCCCTATGTGAACTAACGAAAACTCTTCGACTAACGAAAGGACACGCTTCATCATTTGCCAAGTAATCTGAGGTTCAATCAATTGTGCGTTACCACACTTGACAGAACCGGGAAGAATTATGAGAGCTACCATTTGTCCGTTTTAAGTTTGACCTAGTATTTAAGTTACCAAAACGCAATCAATGTTGCTTGTGTTAAGCCGCTACCCATAGTTTCTTGCTTCACGTTTAGCGTATAGACGACGTACATGAGTGTAGATCTGCGTTGCAATAGTATTTTGTGACACCCATCCGTTGTCCGGCTCGGTCAAATGGTTGAAATGTAACCCCCGTTGAATCACCAACCCCACAACCCCGAGCGAATTGTTCACGAAAATAATCGTAGTGTACAGAAAATTTGCCCATCTCTCCCAATCATCGACGATTTTGCCCGCTTCGGTTTCGGATCTTGCTGCGCCTTAATACTTCACAATGCGGATGAGTTATATGTTTCTTCCAACAGTCGTGTTAACCCTCCGAGAAGAAATGAAAGCATATACTTTGCCTTGGCGTTTTATGACCTTGGTCCATAATGCACATGTTGAAGACTTTCCAAACTTCGGGGGTGTCGATTGTTGGGTAATGAGTTCACGAATTGTGTCCGTGACATGTTATGATACCAGCACCGTATATCTGAGTCTGAGACGTATTGACTTGCTCAATAGAGGTGGATAGGTTTTCTTTTTTGCTTAAGAAGGATGGTATGTAAAGTAAGTTGTGATTTAAGTTGTAATAAAAAAAACAACACCCGTATATAAGGATAGAAAATCATTTATCCATCCAGTTTATCCACAAGAAAATCTAACAAGATAAGAAAATCGATAAAGTAAATTCCCGGGACCCGATTTTTTATCCAATAATATCCGGGTCGGGGTCCAAACCGGTTCCAAAAACGGTTCGCAAAAACGCTTGTGTCGAACCGTGGCGCTGTAAAAGCCATAACGTTCCAATACCTCCGTTTGGGCCGAAAACCGAACCGTTTGGTCTTAACCGGGTTTTGACCGGTTCGGTTTTCGGGTTGGAACCGGTTTCCGGTTTGGGAACCGGTTTTTTTGCTCACCCCTAAGTATGGCCATTCCATTTAGTAGTAGGGGTGTCGTAAATAGAGGTCGTCTTAAGGGAAATGATTAACTTAGTGCAAGTATAACGTAAACAATTAAATAGGATTGTCACACACTTGAATACCATATAAAATTGGAAATCAACAAGCAATATAAATAAAGTACTTTCGAGGGAATTAATTCTTTATCATGTAGTACAGTAGTAGTGTTGGATATGTTTGGGTAAATACGAGTCATTGAGACATAAATCATTTGTATGCGTTTTCCAAATCAATTGGTCATATTATAAAAACGCATATGTATTAGTTTAGACAATTGAACCTTTTCGACCTATGAACTTTTATCAAAAACCAAGTCATTAGGATCCATTTGTGTGAAAATATGATTTACCGAATTCGTTCCTACGAGTCCTTTCAACCTATACTCGTGATTAAACATTTACAAGTCTGTTTTAACTAGTTAACTTTGTGGTGTCAATTACAAAGAACCAAACATGTTCGTGCACTAATCATTTAGAATCAATTATAAGGAGAAATCCTTTCAACCTTTAAATCCATTTATATATTACCAACTAGTGAATTGAGAAATGTTTTAATGTTTAAATAAACTTATAGAGAATCATAATTTTCATCATTTATCAATTCATCCAAACACTACACATAATAATTCACGTAAAACTCTTGCAAGTAGAAAAGACTACTACATCGCTATTTTAATAAAACATAAAATTCCATCCAAACATGTATAGTTCAACATCATAACAAGTGTTGAAATTTACATAGTTGTACGATTACAAATAAGTAAGAAAATCAAGGAGTTAGAGCACCCTCAAGCCTCCAATAAACCCAAGTGATCAACACAACCGAGAAATAAATACCCAACACTTTACTTGCTAGCTTGAGCATGTCTTCTAGGAATGGCATAACTTTTGAGCTTTTTGGGATAACAAAATGTTAGCCTCAAAAATATCAAATCAAACAAGAATGTAACGATCATAATTATTAGTGTCGGTCTTACAAGATATGAACTTTGTAATAGGATAGTTGGGAACACGGGCTTGAACTTTAAGCTAATATTGTCCATGTATCGAGCAAAAAGCCCAACACAAGCCAAGCTCGGCCCACTACTACAAAAAAAAGCCATAGAAACTGGTCAAAGTAGCTCATAAAAAGTGGTTTTGAAACCACTCTCCGAGGGGGGTATCTCCATGATCGAAACATATGAAAACCGGTTATGCAACCACTCTCTATTAGAAGAATCGACACCGGTTCTCTCCCTAAGAATTGATCTTCATATTAAAATAAACACACATATTTTATTGGAAATAGACACTGGTTCTCCCGTAACATGTCTTTATAAAAAGATCCAACCTGTCTTTATATAGAGTAAAAAGATATGTTTTTATCTCAAAACCTGTCTTTTTTTTAATCTATTTAAAAAAAAATTGGAATTCCAAAACTTACAAATTTAACCCACCAAAATAAAGAAAAATAAATGCAGCAAATATATATAAATTGATTTAGGTGGACCAAAAATGTCAAAATCAACAAATTAAAGTAAATAAAGACAACTTCAATTCAGCTTAACATAAAGCAAATACAAAATTCAAATTAAATTAAATCACTAGAATTCAACAAATAACCATAAAGAAAAACACTAGAATTCAACATAATTATCTAGGACTAATCTCGCCACAATGTAAACCATGCGCCAATGATCGCGTTCAACTCTTTGTTCTCCAACGGACGCTCATTACTCCACGGTACCTACAAAGTAATTTAATGAAATAAAACCATCAGTAATCTAAAGATATTTCATACGTTATTAGAAAAATCAATTAAATACAAGTTAGTGCAGTCGTGAAGTATATCCTTAGACTGAACCGTGTAACCAAGGTTCCTCCATTGAGCTATTGTCATGCCATGGAAAATAACTACACTAGAGAAAATGAGGATGGATCATCTTTACGGTAGTCGCCAATTTTAGAAGAGACGAATGAGGTTTCTATCTATCCACCTTGTTGCATCAAATGCTTCCTGATATTATCAATAAACCATTGATAGCTTATTAAAAATCGTAACGACAACAAAAAAGGGCTATACAATTGACGTTGGAAATTCGATCTCTACCTCAGTTTCCATTTTATAAGAAGTTAATCTAGACAATTCCTGATCTTAAATCTTAACCACATGTAATGAATTATCGTCCCCCCAAGATATATTTCAAGACAAGCAATCTATGTAAATTGTTGTATAACTATTTAGAAACAATGCATTGCTAAAAAAGTATATATCAAAATGTTACGTGTACTGGAAAATTATTTTATCAGTGTAGGTCCTTGGTTTAGGATCTATACAGCCTTTGTAAGACGATAGCTAACTTGAATAAA
Source organism: Tanacetum coccineum (assembly GCA_026074375.1). Taxonomy (NCBI): domain Eukaryota; kingdom Viridiplantae; phylum Streptophyta; class Magnoliopsida; order Asterales; family Asteraceae; genus Tanacetum; species Tanacetum coccineum. The sequence continues at coordinate 15,973 of BQNB010150636.1, forward strand.
TCCAAATCAACTATGTAAGAGACACTGACTATGAG
>BQNB010150637.1:0-16007 GCA_026074375.1 Tanacetum coccineum
GCCAATCAATTTTAAACATAATAAGATGTTAGGTGCCCTGGTAGATGTTCAACCCGAAACATCCGCATTCCGACATGGTATACGTTCGTTAGTTCGTCTCTCGAACTAGTAAGTGATACTTACCTAAACGTGGATGTCAATCCCAAATAGATCTATTTATAACACTCGCGCCTACACAAGGTAACTAACGGTTCATGATAGTGGGGCAAGGTGGGTTATTGCTACTTAGGCAACATGTAAATAACCAAAGTATTCAAGCAAAATTTGTGTCCAAGGTTTTAAAACAAGCAATGCTTTCACCTCAAAAATAGCAATGTAAAATGATAAAACACGAGGCTACGAACTCACCTTGATTGGTGAAATGAATTAGTGAAAAGGCTAGCAGAACGATCTCACGGTAAAGGACGATGGTACACAGTCACGACCTAAAGAATAGACAGTTGGGTTCAGAATAAGTATGACGTGAATTGCGAAAATACTTAAGGATTTAGAAAGTAGGTGTACGATTATTACAAAAATGCTTTAGTATCGTTGGTTGTGTGGTAGTCATAGTGGTTTTGACTCGGTAAAACGTATTATGAAGGTTTATATAAAATATATAGTATAATATAAAATTAGACAAAATAAATAAGTTTCGGCAGTTTACGCAATAACCAAAAAATAATAGCTAAGGCATTTAAATCATAAATGTTTGTACTTTTTTAATTTACGTAATACGTAATACATGTTTTATATTTATAAAAGTTATAAAAATATATTTGTTTTCGTCTTTTAGTCGAGTATTAAAATAATTATATTTAATATTTTGTCTTCTTGTCGATATTGAGAAAATATTAAAATATTTATATAAATATGTATTTTAATTTATTTAATTAACCTTAATGTGAATATTATTTATTATGTACAAAAATAATATGTTTTAGTCGAGATTTATAAAATAAGTTTTGAAAATAATTCTATGTATAGAAAGTTTATGATATTTCAGCATGACCCACTCGACTTAGTCTATATTAGTTTTCCAAAGTCATCCACTTTTATCCAAAACACTTTCAAAAACCCATTTCACAAATCGTCAACTCATTACGCTAATATATTCCCTTATAAAATAAGTCGAAAACCTTAATGGATCAAAAACTGATTGCGGTAGTTTTACACACGTAAAATATACTATATAAAATAATATTCCACAAGAGCAATTAAGAAAATTACTAAGTTACCCTTGATAAAATTCACTCTCAAAAATATATATAATATAATATATAATACGTATATTTAACCGGGTAAGTATGATCACCCGGGTCGTTATCCCCAACGACCAGTGAAATTGAAACATTGTTTAAGCTTGGATTCTGATTTGAATGAGCAAATGGATGATTAGATTATCTAAAGCAACAATTAAAATGGACAATTAAAAACAATTAAACTAATACGGGAATAAAACGCGACAAATAAACAAGTAAACTAATTTTAATCCCTAAAAATGTAAACTAAAATTCTAAACCTAAATTAGGATAAAAGAAAATTTTAGGAAAAAGAAAGACATTTTTTAGCTTTTTAGATTAAAAGATATGATTTTTCTAAAATTTAAACTAATTAAAGACTATTAAAAATAATAAATCTCTTAAAAATAAAGTCCTAAATTTTTTATAAAATTACACTAATTAAAGAAAATGTGCAGAAATTTTCTAAAAATAAAAGCCCTAATTTTTATCTATTGATAAAAGTTTAATTAAACTAAATGAAAACTTAATAAACTAATTAAAAACTAACTTAGGGACTAACTGTGTGAAAGACTTAAGGGCAAACGGGGCTAAAACATTTAATAGGCAAGGATTATCTGAGAAACAACTAAAATACAAAAGTTACAAGAATGGTCCCTGAGTTCCTACCCCGATAACAAACTAAGTCCAAATAAGCTCAAATTCTAAAAGTGCTTATCACTAAAAACTTGAAAGAGCAAAGTTGTAAAGGAAGCTAGTAGGAACAAAATTAATAAAAGCTACTTGGGCTGAAAATAACTAATAAGCTCAATAAGAGCTTAATTCTATACTGACCTTAGAAAGGAGGCATTTGAGTTCATTTCAACTTAAATGCTTGCACAAGGCTTGATATAAGCTCAAATTAAAAACCAAAAGCTATTCTAGATAGCTTATAATGTGTATGAACTAGAGATGATTAGAAAACTAAACTGAGAACACTGAAAGTTAACTAGAATCAAGGAACAAATAAGCAAACTCAAGAAAAACACTTAAAACTTTAAAAACCAAATTGGCGCCTAAACACCTTAAAAAGCTACAATGGACTCTAAAACTTTAAGGACTTCTTAAACTACTTATAATCTATCTGTATAAGCTATAAAATCTAGACTCATAAGCTAAACTTCAAAATTTAATAATCTAAATTACTACATACTGTTTTTGGTTTTTTAAGTATTTTTATGATTTTGACAGCTAAATTAAGCTAGGTAAATAAGCTAGAAAATGAAATTTAAGTCCTAATCTATATTAAGCTATAACTAAACTATAATATGCTAAAAGATAAGCTATTAAATCCTACAATTGCTAGCTTAAATTGGGATTTGAATATCAGCACTACTAACTAACTTAGTACTGCTGATGCAGAGATTTTTTTAACAGCTGAATAAGCTAAGAAAATAAGTAGTAAAATGAAAACTAAAACCTAAACTATATTAAGCTATATCTAGATTACTTCTAACTTGAATTTAAACAACCTAAATCCTACTTCTACTTAACTAAAAATTAAGCCGAAGGTAGCAGTACAAACTGTGACAGCAGTACTAACTTGTTAGTTAGTACTGGTGCACTTTGCACAAGTGCAACTCAAAAGTACAGGCTTCCTAAGGGAAATCCCTCACTTAAACACACTCAACTAGAGTGTATAAACAAAGTGCAAGCAAGATCTAAGCCTTTGAGGGCTTAGATCTAAATTTCACAAGCAAAAAGATAGTCAAAAACTGCCCTGGTGTAAAAACAAAGATAATAAGCCATATCTTTTGAAATTTTGAACTCTAACTTATAAAAACTAAATGAAAACTAATCTTAAATGAAAACTCAGCTGACTCAAGCAAATTGCACAAGTAATGTTGACTTTTAGAGGTCAAACACACTTATGCCAAACACCCCTTTACTACTATGACAGTTATGATTAAGCTACTAAATTTGAAATCTATTAAACAAATGCTTAATACCAGACAATTAATAGATTAAAACAACTTTAATAAGCATGAATTAACAACTAGATAAGCAATAATCTAAGACTTAAGCTATTTTACTATATTTTTGGTTTTTTAGAGGTTTTTAAGACAATTTTATGAAAAACTATGATTCAAACTAAGAAAGTTAAAAACAGATAAACTATTGAGACTAATTAGCTAAATAAAACACAAATAAGCACTAATAAGCAAAGAGAATAAGCAAATAAGCAGATCTAGATATAGAAAGCAATGAGATCACTATTAAAGCTAGAATAAAAGGAAATGAAAGAGAAACTTACAAACTCCTCTAGCTAAACAAGAGGTTCCCAAATAGGGCAGCTTCAAGCTCTCCTAGCTTATGAATAAGCTAGGAGTTAAGTCCTTGAGAACCCTTCCATGTTTGGTTCTCCTTCCAAAAAGCTCAATAATCCACAAGTGTAAGTTAAGATGATTAAAGGATTAGATATGATTAATTCTGAATTCAATAAGCTCTATTTCAGCTTATAGACTGAAAGAGCTTTAAATGAGCTTATTAGCTTATTGAGACAACTTGACTTATTAAGATAGCTTATGAAAAAGAGATTTGGAGAGATTAAGAAAAACTGAATTTCATTAATAAAAAGCTTTCTTACATTACTTAAAAGGAAAATTACAAGATTAAAAACACCATAAAACTAGAAATTAAAACTTAAGCTACAACTAAATTAAGCTACCACTAAAAACTAGATATCGTGTGTGTGAGAGGTGAGGTCCTATTTATAGGCTGCCTTGGATCCTTCTAGCCTCTTGCCTTGCTCTCCAACCTTTTTAATCCTGGCCAATCATTTCTTTAATCATTTGAGCATCAATTGTGGCCGTTTGATCAAATTGTGGACACCTGAGGATTGCCAGCATGTCATTCTTTGATGTGACGTTTGTGCTAGTTTTGTGAGTGAGACAAGAGTAATTTTCTTCTTTACTTGTGCTTTTCTCTCAACAACGTGGCATTCTTTCTTTGGGATTGGACCAATCCCTCTTGATTAGACTAATCTCTCCTTGCCATTGTGTTTAGGAGCTCATGAATTGACTAACTAACCCTTTAATTCTTATTTGCCCTTTGGTTTACCATGGGGGTGAAAGGTGGGACGATGGGTGAACAGTAAATGGGTTTCGCGCCCCTTAATCGACAGTTTAAAACAGTTGTACATTGAAATATTATCACATTAGCCCTGTGTTCTTTCTCCCATTTTTCTAGTTTAAAATAACTTTGGGAAAGCCAAGTTGGTCCTCGATTTTTTTTTTTTTTTTTTTTTTTTTATATATAAAAATGACAGTGGGGCTAGGATTGGCTTATTGTCCGGGTAAGGCCCAATTAGAGGTGAGGGGCCATTTATGAACTTTTCTGAAACTTGAGGGGCTTAAGTGGAATATTTTGGGCCTTGTTGACTTTTGTTGACCATGATTGACTAGGGTAGACTGTAGGTTTGACTTTTCCTGGCTTTGCTTCTGGCTTTTGTGCACTCCTTCGTTCTCGTGTCCGTGTTTGTTTGTTTTTGATGGTTTTCTTGTTATTTCTGATATATCCGTACCTGCACACACAAAACACAAATACAAGCATATTTTTGCCATTTTTGGTCTGTTTTGGGTTTATTTGGGTCATTTTAGGTACAAACGGATATGTGTATTCTACACTTATCACCCCGCTGAGGATAGTGACTTTCTTATGGAGGAGATTGATTTATTTCTTACTCCGGATGACTCGATGCCACCAGGCATTGAGAATGATGACTATGACTCTGAAGGGGATATCCTTTTCCTTGAAGAATTGATTATCAATGATTCCTCTTCACTTCCTGAAAATGAGTCATTTCATTTTAATGTTCCATCATCCCCTCGTCCTCCTGTGAAACCGCCGGATGATGGAATTTACTTTGAGTCCGATACGGGAGTTTTTACAAAAGTGGTGGATGATATTTCTGATAATTTGACAAGAGAACTTTATGTTCATGTGCCTAATGTTTTGCCCACCCTTCCAACCCTCTCTTCAATGTTTGACACTTTACTTCCATTTTCATCCAAAAATGAGGACAAAGTTTATCTCTTATCTCATCGTGGTTTTAAAACTTTCCCGCTTTCTTCTGAAAGCCCGATGATGATTTCTGGAGGGGACATTCCTATCTTGGATGTTCCATTTCTCTATTTCTATCCTCTTTGACCAACTCAAGTATGGAGGATTGAATCAGGCTCAAGACTCGGTTAACAAAAATAAGCGCTTCGTGGGTGGCAACTCATGCTTATCCTAATATAATTATAGTAGTAGTAATAAATAAGTGTGTTGTGAGAGAGGCTCGCCTCTTCCTTTCTCATGTTTTATGGTTTGTGTTGTATGTCCAGGATTTCCTCGAATTATGAAGCCTCTCGTGCTCACGGTTTTGTCCTTCGTTCACTCGAGCTTCAATCCTCAGCTTAATTATGGGAATCCAATATCTAATCTTATCGACTAACGTTTATCTTTTTACACACTTAATAAACGGCTTTAGATTTACGTAGAGACCCTTCTTAAAACATTGAGGACAATGTTCAATTCTAGTATGGGGGGATCTATCGATTTGATTGTGCCTCCAATCGTTGTTTTCACGTAATCCCGTTTTTACCACCAAAAAAATGAAAAAATTTAAAAATTTTCAAAAATAAAATAAGTGTTTTATCACAATGTTGACTTTCCTGCTGGGAGTAAATAGAATCATATTTTGGACTCGACATCGAAGCGTATTGAGCTCTAGCTTGTTCCTTAACTTTTAGACTAAACATTCGCGGATCTTTTTATTAAAGCATTTTAACTTGCGGAAAGAACGAAAATGTTAGAGTTTAATATGAGTTAGATGTCTAAACAGGATTTAGTCGAAATCTTAAGAGCTTATAAGTGTAGTTTGTGGCTTTTCTCTCCCATAAGCTTTTAACCGGACTAATAATATGTTCTCTCTTCGAAAATTAAACTTATATCAATGATTTTTGAAGTATGGTCGATATCAATAATTTTAGTCTTAGTTCAAATTTATACTTAAATTTTCTAAAAAGAAATTTTCTCTATATCTTCGTAATATAAAGTGTTAAAAACAAAATGAAAAATGAGGTAATAATAATAATAAAAACTGTGGGCTAATAAAAGTTTACTGCATCTTGTCGACTCACAACCGATGTTGCAGTCTTCTAAATAAGGCACATAGTAATTATCCGAGACTGATAAAAGTTTGTTGCATCTTGCCGGCTCACAACCGATGTTGCAGCCTTCTAAAAGGTCGAGGATTTCCTTAGTTTAAAGGATGCATAAGTATATTAAGTGTAATATATGTGATTTAATAAATATAGGGAAAATCTCTTTTTCTTAAATTTAAATATGCTTTTGAACTAAGACTATTTCTTTTAAGTTGTACGGGAAATCCAAGGGTGTTGAAACCGAAGGTCCGTGAGTCCCGATACTAGTCTCTGTGGGGTGTCAAAAGCCTGGTCACTTAGCCGCAAGGTTGAGATGTGCCAAGACGAAAGTCGCTACATGGGATGATCTCGCCTTCAAACTCATTACTTTTAGGTGGAACGTGAAGCATAGAAATTTTGCAAAACGTTTGATCTATGGTTGAAATTCGAAATAAGCACATTCACCTAAGATATAATAATTGTCGGGAGCGAAAAGTTTCACAAGATACAAGTATGAGTAGTGTTAGCATCTTAACTTATATTTAGCGGTGATTTCGTTTTTAAGCTTGGTTTGGGACAAGTGAAAAATCGGGGACGATGAATTTATCCTTTTTGGGGCATTTTAGGATTAAAGTACTTCTTATTCTGTGACCCTTAAAGTTATGAAAATAACGAAAGTCCATACATTCTAGTTAGTTGCTTAAAAAGAAAATCAAAAAAATGAGAAAAAGGGAAAATACAAAAATATATGTGGTAATAAGTGTGAATATTTGAAAAATGGTCAAAAATGGGGCTTTTCAAGACTATTGATTCTTTAATTCCCCTTGATGAACACTTAGCTACTTTTTGAGGTAATTAGTCAAGGGGGATTAAAATTCTTGGTTTTCTAAAGTGTTTACTTATGGCATTGCGTGAGGATACGGCAATATCTTAGTATGGGGGATTTTGGTATGTGCTTAATTACACATACTTTTTACCTATAAAAACGAGCCTAAATGACCAAAAACAGACATAAAATGCCGAATATATGCTTGTTTTGCTTAATATGATGTGCAGGTAACGGATATTCAGAAAAGGACAAAAAAGGCAAATCGGACAAAATCGAGCACAGAATTAGAAAGAGCGCAAGAAAATGAGTCCAATGGTGCCCTCATATCTTATTGGGCCAACCCGTAACCCATTTTATAGGCCGGACCAGCCAAGGCCTAAAAGCCCAAAAATAAGCCCAAGACTAAAAGTTGCAAAATCCTAATTATATTATGAGAGGTTGACGTCACCATGATGTAGGCGCACATGACTTCTAAATAATTCACCAAACCACACGTGAGGGAGCACTAGCACAAGTATGGGCGAATTGGAGTAGGACACGTGGCATGGGCTTTTATAACAATTCAAATGGGAATGTCTATTTGAGAAAAAAAAAATGATCAAAGGGCCTAGAATTCATGCGTATGAATTAAGCATTTTCAATGGGCACGTGTCACTAGCTCAATGGAGGGATCAAGTCATTTTCATACTACTATCCGAGGGAAGGGTAATAAAGCCCAATGATTGGCTTATTAATGGTACGAGGTAGCATCAGATTTTACACAACACACCCCTCCTCTTTGGCTATAAATGGATCTATCTCCCTTACTTTTGAAGAGTTAGTTTTTAGTAGGAGTAGGAGTAGGATTTAGTTTAGCTTTTTGCTTATTTTATTTTCAGTTTATTGTAGTTAGAATTCAGCTTATTTGTCATTTATAGCTTATTGTAAACGCTTGTTCAGCAGCTTATTTCTGTTTATGTAGTAAGATTTTTAATAGCTTAATGAAGAAGTTTATGTTTGTTAAAAGTGCTTATTGTTTAATTTCTTTTCTTCCAAGTGCTTATTTCTGTTTTACTTATTCAAAAACTAAGCTTATATAAATCTGAATAAGATTTATTAAAGCTTATTTCAGATTCGTTGGTTAGCTTATAGTGTTTACAAAAGTCTATCGATTTAGCTTATATGCTTGTTAAATTTGCGATCAATTTAGTTAAGTGCTTATTACAATTTCTAGTAGCTTAATGATGATGTAGGAGTGCTTATTTATCTATGAAATCTGCTTATACGGCTAGGTATGCATCTAGGATGTTAGATCTTATTTCAAAATGCTTAATTCATCAATGTTTGTTTTCCAAATTGCTATTTGTATACATCTCGAAAAATGTTTGCGAGTTAGCCCCTAATTAGCTTATCATTGGTTTTGTTAGCTTTTTAATGTTGTTAAGATTGCTTATTGGTAATTGATTTCGCTTATTGATAATTAGTTCCCTTTTAAAGGTTCTAATTTAAAGTGCCTATTGTGTCGTTGTTTGTAGCTTATTTAGTTTCTTTAGGTCTCGTTTAATTCGGTCTAGTTAGATTAGCTTCGTGATTGCAATTTTTGTTTAAGCTGGTTACTATAATCTTCCTCTTCCTAAGTCGGTTATTAGAATTCATCCTTGGGCCACGTAGGATCTGTTGGGCCTTGTCTAATTCACTTGGACCTGTTGGTACGTGTGGGTTTATTTGTAGAAATTGCAAATTTGTATTAGTGTTATAAATTGTTACTGTTAACAGTTTTAGTTTTTATTGTGTATTTGGTACCGGTCAACTCACGAGGCACGAAGCTTAAGGGTTTATTTAGCTAGACCGAATTTGATTATTTGTTTTAGCTAAATAAATCGGGTGGTATTCGTTTAATTGAGGGTCTTCAATTCGGTTCCATTTTCTATCCTTTTTCAATTAAATAGTGTAGCTTAGTATAAAAATGTTTTGCTCTGCTTATTTGATCGTTATGCTTAGTGAGTAGTTTACTTTTATTTAGTTCTTTTCATATTAATCGCTTTGCTTATTTGTTAAGTAGTATAATCTAGTTTATTATTTTTTTAGTTTAAAACCAAAACCAAAATATTTGTCATTCAAGCATCAAACGAAACATTCTCGTGAATTTCAATTCATCTCTCGTCGTGGAAACGACACTCGGAAGATAGACTATTACTTGTCTTCAAGTAATTTTCATATCTAACGGGATATACTATATATTATTACGACACGCGTTTATAAGCTTATCAACTTTTCTCTATTTCCTACAATGATCACTACACCTGAGTCATCTCCTTCCAGAATAACATCTTCACCATCCTTATCACCTCAAACATATCAATCACCTCAATCATCGCCACTTAGGGATATAACCAGACAAGATGTTGAGATTCCTCAGTCTCAGTTTCCTACTCAAACCCAAGTAGCAGATGAGGCCGCATTCATAAGTGTGGATGTTGATGCTAAAGGGGCTGCCACTACTGACATTGGCTTAGAAGCAGGTCAGGGCAGTAGTACCATGCATAAGACCCCTACCAGGCCCCCTGATTCACCTCTCCTAAGAGTTCACACACTTGGAAGTGATGAGGGTAGTCTGCAACAAAATAAATTGATGGATTTGGTTACCAAGTTAACTGATAGAGTTGAAGTTTTGGAGAATGACTTGCAGCAGACAAAGAAGGTTTATAGTTCTGCTCTTACAAAGCTCATCTTAAGAGTAAAAAAGTTAGAGAAGAAAGTCAAAACAAACAAAGCTAGGAGAAGGGCCAATATAGTTATTTTAAAGGATGAAGATGCTGAAGAGGATTCTTCTAAACATGGGAGGAAGATCTTTGAAATTGATAAAGATCCTACAATCTCATTGGTACATCCTGAGCAAGACATGGAATATGATTTTGATGTTAGTACTGCTGAAGGATTTACTACTGCCAGTTTACCTATTACCACTGCTAGTTCTTCTATTAGTACTATCAGTCCTCCAAGAGTTTCTACTGCTGAAGACATTAGTGGTGCTGAGACACAAGTGTATATTAGGAGGAGTGCATCTAATGACAAAGGGAAAGGAATAATGACAGAATCTGAGCCTGAACAAATCACTACAAAATTGCAACAAAGGAAAGAAAGAGCTGACTTTGAAGCAGCTATAAGGTTACAAGAACAGTTTGATGAAGAAGAAAGGCAAAGGTTAGCAAGACAAGAACAAGAAAAGTATGATCTTGAAAAAAGCATTGGAATTGCAAAAGCATTTGTATGAAAGGGAAGAAGTTGTAGCTAAAGTTAATCAATGTCATGATTGGAGTGATCCTGTTGTGCTAAGATATCATACAGTTCAGAATAGATCTTTCTCTAAAGCTGAAGTAAGGAAGAATATGTGTATATATTTAAAGCATCAAGGAGGATACAAGCAGAGTCATTTTAAGGGAATGAGCTATGGAGATATTAGACCTATATTTGAAAGAGTATGGGATCAAAATCATGCTTTTGTGCCAGGATTCTGAGATAGAAAAGGAAGTAATGAAGCGACCTAGATTTGATCTTCAACAAGAATCTACTCAGAAGAATGAGAAAATTAAATCAAAACAAGTTAAAGAAGAGATAGTTTAGCAATAAGATGTTGTAACTGAATAAGTTGTGATAGAAAGCTCTAAGAAAGCTGGAGGAAGATTGAAAAGAAAGGTTTCAAAAGCTAGAAAGGACAAGGATAAAAGACAGAAGATGTAGGATGATCCCAAAAAACTTACACTTAAGGAGTATGTGAAAGTTATTTCTGATTCAAAAGAAGTAATTAGTGTAATCCCATTGGCTGTTAAATCTCCAATAGTTAGTTGGAAATCTTATTACAAATGAGATGTGGGATACTATGAGATACACAGGGCAGATGGAAGTTACAAGACTTATATATTCTTCAGTGAGATGCTAAATGATTTTGATAGAGAATATTTGATTCAGAAGAAACTTGTTGATTAACAAGATGAATCACAAGTTTAGGGGAGGATTGTTGGGAATTAAGAGCCTCTACAAAGTTAATACTGCTTGATCAACTTAGTACTGCTCAGATTATAACTACCAATACTAACCAGTTAGTACTACCAGAAGAAAGTTAGTACTGCCAGTACTAAACTTAGTACTGTTGGAGGACTTTGTACGAATGCATAAAGATTACAACTGCCAGAAGAAGATAAAAATGTGTGAAGTGATATGTATGAACTTATTATGTATATCTTATATAGTTAGAAGATATGTAGATATCTTATAAAATTTTAGAAGATTTGTATCTTGTAAAGGACTCCTTGGTGTATAAAAGGAGATCCTAGGTTATGGTTGTAAACATATCACAATAGACATATTTATAGCTTCAAGGTTGTAAACCCTAGTACTAGTTAGAGTACTCGTATTATTCATCATAATAATATTGAAGCTTTTTGGTTATATTCATTGTTCATTCTACTACATCACAGTTTACTATTACATTGATATTCTTCTAAGTACTAAAGAGTATATTTTGCATACTCTTAGTATCAACAAAGTTTCTAGCATAGTTGGCTTGAATCTATTCAATACAACTAACCCTTTTACAAGGTTTGTAAGATCTAGTTGGGATCAACAATTACTTTGGTTTTGGGCTTGTGACATAAGAGTTCTTTAGTTAAGCTTTCCTATGACGTTCTCTAACAGATGATTCTTAGATTCCATAATATTCATAATTTTAGTCAATTTTTAGATTTTCATCCTCAATGTCATTTTCTAAGTTTTTCTTTTCAGTAACCTTAATTGCTTCTTCTTCATCTAAGTCATCATCCACCAATGGTGATGTTTTAGATAGTGGAGGTGTTTCATTGAACGTTATGTTGAGTGATTCTTCGATTATCATGGTGTGTTTGTTTAGGATGATGTAGTATTTACTATTTTAGGAGTAACCTAGGAAAACACCTTCGTATGACTTTGGGTCAAACTTGATGAGGTAGTCTTTTGTCTTTAAAATGAAGCATTTACTTCCAAACACTTTGAAGTAATCAATAGTAGGTTTCCTACCTCTCAAGAGTTCATATGGTGTTTTTCCTATGATGGATCTAATTAAGATTCGGTTGAGTATGTAGGTTGATATATCTATGGCTGTACACCAAAATTTTTATGGTAGCAACTGTTCATTTAACATTGTTCTACTCATCTCCTGTAGAGTCCTATTTTTCCTTGATACCACACCATTTGTTTGTAGAGTGGAGCCGAGAAGTTGTGTGTAATACCATTGGCATTACAAAACTCTCCAAATTGAACTTCATTATCAAATTCCCTATCGTGGTCCGTCCTAATTGACACTGTTAGACATCCTAGTTGATTTTGTATATTCTTACTAAAGGTTTCAAATTACTCGAAAGCCTCGGTTTTGGTTTTAAGAAATCTTGTCCATGTATACCTAGAATAGTCGTCTACTATTACTAAGGTGTAGAGGTTTCCTCCGTAACTCCGTATGGAGGATGGACCAAAAAGATCCATGTGTAGAAGTTCTAAGAATCTAGTCGTTGAAACCATATTCTTAGCTTTGTGACTCGTGTGAGCTTGTTTTCTAATTTTACACGCATTAGAGAAATATTGATCAAACTTAAGCTTAGGTAAATTCCTAACTAGTTCCTTAGATGCTAATGATTGAATTAGACACATATTTGTGTGACCTAATCTCCTATGCCACAAATGGAGTTTTCATCAATCGTTGCAAGACAAATCTTGTCTTTCGGCTTCTTTCCTAATTTCATCACGTATAAGCCAATTTTCCTGATACGTCTACCTATTAATTTTCCATCCTTAGTTATTTCACTATAATGTTCGGAAAATATTACCTTACACATATTATCACATATCTTACTAACATTTAGCAAATTAAATCCTAAATTATCCACATGCTCAACATTTGCAATATTTAGGAAGTCATGAGAAATTGTACCTTTGCCAATTATGTTACCGCGTAGATTACTATAAAAAATGACGTTACCGCAAATAAATGGTGTGGTAGCAAGGCATATCTATTTACCGAGAAGTTACCGCGTAGATTAATACCAGGTTACACGATAGTCAAAGGATATCCAACAAAACCATAATCTAACAGGAAACAAACATTATAACGATAGTAAATTCATTACTAGGCCAACACTTGAAGTGCTTAGCCGCTCATAGCAACAACACAGCAAGAATTAATAAAGGTAATCTTGGATTGAAAACTCATAATTCTTACAGATGTGGTTTATGAACAATTAAATACAAAAGTAAGATAAGTGTAATCTCCCTTGGACTTCTTGTGGAATTCGTCGAGCTATGGAGGCCTTGATCGCCCCTTGGAACTGTTGTAGAATGATTGATATCGAATTTTCTGAATGAGGCCTCTATTTATAGGTTTCGAATACTTTACTACGTAACCTTTTAAGGGTTTACGCCGTAAACTGCTGACGCGTACTTTCCATGTTGCAGGCTTAAAAGATGTTACGGCGTAATCAAGTGTTCATGTTACGCCGTAATGCTGACTTGAATGACTCATCCTTCCATAATTATAATATTATAGCGTAAATCTTGTGTGTGGTTACGCTGTAATGTCTCTAAATGATGTGTCTTGCCTTGAATAGGTTACGGCGTAACACTATCGTAGGGGTTATGCCATAACGTCTCATCAGAATCCATATTATCTTTATCTTATCGTCCATTTCCAATTTTTCTTGTCACATACTTGCATTTTACCTGAAAACAACTAAATAACCGTAAATGTATCAAATTCAAGTATTTATAAGACAATTGCAAGTATTTTCGTGGGGAAATTAACACTAAAAAGTATTAAATATTTGATGTTATCAATGTTTCTATTTATAGCAGTGACAGTTTGGGGTGGAGAATGTTTCTTGGGCTGAGAAATTCCATGTGAAAATATATCCAACTGAAAGGGAGACCAAAATACATTATTCCCATGGCTAGTAGGATTTAGGCCGACTTAAGTTATGCTGAATCTTCTTGATCGAGCTGTTCCAGTTTTCGGTTTGTGCTGATGTTAATTGTTGACAGTTCTGCAAATTCGTTTCTACAAACATAATGATAAAGTTTATAGCCCCAGTTTTTTACATGTTTTAAATTATATTTTTGGGGTGAGAACTATGCTTGTTTACAATGTCTTTTACATGGTTGATTACCTTGAACGTAAACACATAATATACTTTTATGTTTATGGATTTGCTATATGGTGCATGAAATGTTAAATTACTCCGGTGGGTCAAGCGCGAATGTTATAAGATGATCTATTTTGGGATTGACAATTCCCCGTTCGGGTGGTATATTAGCTATTACTGGGAAAGAAAAGTTATACCTATGTAGGATTACGATTAGATTGGGCGCTTGCGGGGCCAATCAAAATCACATAAACATAATATTTTTCATAAATTGCACGGGTGTCCTTGGAGGGGACAACCTATGATGGGGTACAATATTATTTTTCATTAATGGTCGGGTGTATTGGAGGGATCACCACGGATGGGGAACATATTCAACATATTCTTTTATTACTGCCCGAGTGTTCTTGGAGGGAACACCTACGATGGGTACACTCTTAATGTGCCTTGAATAAAGTGGCATACATATAAGTCTACGTCGCAGTTTCATGAACTTAGAGTAATTGTAATCATTGTTTTATACTGACATGGATATTTACTATGCCTTGAATAAAGTGGCAATTCATACTTGAAACATTTTGGTGATATATATATATAAATATCATACATTCTTTGAACAATTGCGGTACAACGTTCATACGTACATTTTTATGACTATTTGGGGATTGAAATGATCATGCATACTTTACAACTATTTAATTTCTAAAAATCATACATACATTTTGGAAGAACATTTAAGGATTTAAATGGTCATACACACTTTATAGAACCTTGGTTCAACATTTATACTTAAACAAATCTATGAACTTACCAACTTTATGTTGACACTTTTTAAGCATGTTTTTCTCAGGTGAATTAGATGCTTGGATTATTTGATGTGCACTGGAGTCTAAATTTGACAAGATCTCATTTATGGATTACTACTTATATACAAATGATCAAATCTCGTGGGGTTGTTTTCAAGCTTTTCATTGTGATGCAATTATGGGACAAATGTTATATCAATTTCAAGGAAATCAACAAGATTACTTTTCAAACGACACGTTTAGAGGTCGTTCTTGTGTATCTAGCACTTTGTATTATGAAGTAACGCCCCCGGACATACTTCCGCTGCGACATGCATTTTTGGAGGTGTTACACTCTAATCCTCTCTTTGATGCTGACAACGAAATTTCCTCTAGTGACGACGAGTCAATTTCTGATGAGGACGTTCCGAAGGAAATTTATTCGAACTCTCTTTTTGATGAAGAAATCATTTCTACTAAGATAGATCCGCATCACTTTAATGTTGAGTCTGATCTTATAGAATCTTTGCTTAATCGAGACACTTTGATTATTTCTTCTCCTAAGTTTGATTCTCTTCTCGAGGAGTTCTCCGGTGAACTCGCTCATATTGATTTAATTCCACCAGGAATTAATGAAGGCGACTTTGATCCTGAGGAAGACATTCGTCTTGTTGAGAGATTGTTGTATGATAATTCATTCCCTCGACCCCCGGAAGAATTTAATTCTAAAAATTTTGATGCTATAATCGAGTCTTTCTCCCCATCTCCTATCCCCGCTGATTGCATAGTTTTATATACCTAAAATATATATACTAATATAACTTTAAGAGTAATTAAGAAAATTACCAAGTTACCCTTGATAA
>BQNB010150638.1:0-16007 GCA_026074375.1 Tanacetum coccineum
TTTCCCCAACGATTTATGAAATTGAGACCGTGTTTGTTGTTTGGACAATGATTTGAATTGGTTCATGTAACACCCCCAAAAATCATTTACAACGCAGCGGAATACCAAATGGGGTGCTACTTCGTAATACACAGCAATAGATACAAGAGAACGACCTCTAGGTGTCGTTTGAAAAATAACATTTATTGATTCAATAAAAATCTGAATTTAATAATACATTTGTCCCATAATTTGCATCACAATGAAAAGCTTGAATGTAAAGACTCCAATGCACATCAAATAGTCCAAGCATCTAATTCACCTGAGAAAAACATGCTTAAAAGTGTCAACATTAAAGTTGGTGAGTTCATAGATTAGTTTAAATATGAATGTAATCCACTGTATCATCACAGTACCATGTAAAAATCCCAAAGATTTATAAAGAATGCATGACACATTTTATGTCACCAAAAGTACCAAATCTTATCCCAAAGATTTTATAAAGAATGCATAACACATTTTATGTCACCATAAGTACCAAATCTTATCCCAAAGATTTTATAAAGAATGCATAACACATTTTATGTCACCATAAGTACCAAATCTTATCCCAAAGATTTTATAAAGAATGCATAACACATTTTATGTACAAAATTACTTCGTTTTCCCATGATTGCTAGTCACCCGAACGGGGGTTGTCAATCCCGAATAGATCTATAATGTTCGTTTACCAAGTGATCGCTAATCACCCGAACAGGGATCCACATCCGAATAGATCTATTTCATAACATTCGCGCTCACCCTCCAAGTGATTTACAGTTCATGACGCTGTGACGTAGACTTGTATGTACACAAATTGGGCAGTGAGTACCAAATACTTCTATATATACCTCCTGTTTACGTGTCCCCTCCAAGAACACCCGGGCAGTAATTAAAAAAATATGAACACGCCCGTTACCTAGGTGTCCCTCCAAGAACACCCGGCATAATTATATTGTTGTCAGTTCAATCGAAATCAGCCAAACTAATCCGAAAAAACATTCAAATGTAAAGTTAGCCTTTGTTGACCAAAAATGAATTCAAATAATGTATCCCATAGCGAACTATGCAAATAAATTTATGTAAACCAATTCGTAAACAATCCTGTAAATGCATTTGTAGACAAGCATGTTCTCACCCCAAATATATGTAAAACCAGTAAAACATGGGGCATAACTCACAAAAAACCTTTAAACAATCACATGTTTATAAGATAACCAAATATAAAAGATTTTGTAGACAAGCATGTATCCCCTCGCGGGTTTATAAAACATTCAAAGAGTGAAAAGCGAGTCTATAACTCACATGATTAAAGACCACGATCAATTAATCCAATTAAATCACAACTGAATCTGCAACGATCTCTACCACAACCTATAATTATGTCGTTCGATTATACACGTATTAAATACGATCAACGATGCGTACATCGTAACGACGAAAATCATACATATTTTTATATGTATGCAGTCATATATACATGGAATGAAAATCCCTCTTGCACGTCTTAACCTTAACCCTGAGTATATTATATAATAATGACTATTTTCTTCCAAATAACTTATCTCTAATATTTAAAGAAAGTTACTATTTTTAGACCTTCCGTTTTTAGAACCGAATAATGATCTTAAAACTATTAATTGAAATAATATATTAACCGACATTTAGTTTTTGACCCGCTATATCTCAACTTTTAAAGCAGACAATCCTCGCGGTAAAGTAAAACGCCATTACGAACAACTTCGTGCTTGCCGAAAGCTGAAAACGGGCGTCGAAGTGCTCAAATTCGTTAATTAATAATCTGTGTTCAGGTTTAATAATATTAAAATAACTTATTTTCTTATAAAGTTATATTCCGATTTCGATCCATGTTTCTCATCTTATTAAGAGTTAGAAGTCCCTTTTATTATGTCCTAAAACGGTCCGTCAAAATATAATTTGTTATATTTTATAAACCAAAGTCTAACTTTTCAAGGTCTCGAATTCCGAATCCCACATTCTATTTTCTGTTTTAAATTATCCGTTATATAAAGGCACTAAAGTCCATTTTTAGTCCAATTCTCGTCTAAAGCATATCTAATACTGCTTATACATTAAAAAAATACCCGTTTTAATATTTTATTTCATATTTTAACCTAGACCGCGCAAGTTCCAATATTTTTTCATCACATTATTATATAAATCGTTTTATAATGAAACAGATTTATATATTTTCCGCGTTACTAAACTCACTGTAATTTTGGTGTCAACACACAACTTGAAAGCAGCCCTCGGCTGATGAAGCCAAACGCACGCCTTGGTGCGTGGCTTTGAAGCCAAACGCACCCGAGTCTCGTGTATAATAAAACAAACACACCTGGTTTCAGTTTTTCTACTACACCAAACGGACCCCTTGTTGTTATATTCAAACCAAACACACCCTTCGGGTTTCGACAACCAACCCGGCTGTCCCAACAGCCAACCCGGCTGTGGTGGCAGCCAACCAACCACGCCTTTTCCCCCGGCTGTTTGGCAGCCTACCAAACGCACCCCGTGCGGCGGCTGCCCACCCGGTGTGGCGGAACCATCAAACACCCCCGGCTGTGAACATCAACCAAACGCACCCTTGTGGTTGTTAACCCTTAACCCGACCCGACAACCCTTGCCCCGGCTGTCCCGAGCCAAACCCAAACAAACCCTGCTGCCTAACCCGACCCAAACACTGGCCCTATGGTGGGGCTGTCACAAAAAAGCCAAAACGCAGCCTTTGTGGTGTTATACAAAACAAAACCAACGGAAAAACAATCTAACCCTTTTGGGGTGGCTGTGAACCTTAACCCAACGCACTCTCGTTGGTAGAACAATCAAACACCCCGGCTGTGATCCCACGAACCCGACCCAAACCAACCAAACAACCCAACCATCCCGATGTCATCCCGTCGGCTGTTACCACTAACCCGACCACACCCTTTTGTTGCAAACCAAACGCAGCCCTCGGCTGTTAAACTCAACCCGAACCAACCAAACAACCCTTCGGTGGTTGTTTTATACACGAACCAAACCCGATAACCCAACCCCGAATGCAACCTTTTGCTTAACCCATAATACACAACACCCTTCTATCTATAACAAAACCCAAGCTGCAAGTTCACCGTTTGGTGTGGTGTTTTTTAACCCACCGAAACAAACCAAACGAAATAAACACGCCCTTCGTGGCTTGTTATACGTGAAGCAAACGCACCCTTGGTGCTATGAAGGTGGCGGTGGCGAGGAGATGGAGGTGGTGACAGTGGGGTGGCAGAGGTGGCGCGTGGAGGAGAGTGGTGTAGGGGATCGGGTAGATCCGGAGGTGGGGAGTGTTTTTGGTCTTCGCCGGAAAAGCCCGCCGGAAAAGTTTTCCGGCGGCGGCGCTACAGTGGCCGGCGGTGGGAGGTTCGCCGGAGAAGAAAGGTGGAGAGGGAGAGTGTGTATAAAGTGTGTGTGTGTAAAAGATGGAAATGAAATGAAATGAAAAAGATGTATAAGATTTATATATATATATTAATTTAAAATGAAAAGTTTTAATAGTTGAGGGACCTAAAGTGTAATATTTTTGGTATAGTTTTTATAAAAACGGTTCGGGACTCATTTGAGCGACTTAACGAACGATTCAAATCTCGAAACTTGCGCCATTGTTTTTCAAATCATTTTTCCGATAAAAATGAGTATTTATTTGATAATATTTCAGAAATATTTTATAACATTAAATAAAATATCTGTTATTCAATTTATGAGCCGGTTTCGCTTCGTCCGAAATAAAAATGGATTTCAACTCGAGTAGTCGCGTTTTCAAAAACGCTTTTAATTAAAAATGATGAATAATTTATTTAATATTTTTATTAAATAAATACTGATAACTAAAAACAAATTTAATTGTTTTTGTGTGTCCGCGATGTATATTTGTTCGAATAATGTTTGCGGTGCTGTTTTAGCCCTTTTCGGCTCGTTTCCAGGTCTCGGGCAAAACTAAAAAGTTGTCAGGAATATCATTTCACATCAAATTGCTTTAGAGTCCGAGTCGTGAAAACGTGATTTAGATGATCGTTCTTATAAGTCAAGCCAGACCCGAAAAATCACAAGGTAAGATAGTTATCTAAAGTTCCGAAAATTACCGGATGTTACATAAGTCCAATTTAGCGAATTCAACTTCTAAGCCCCTTCACACCTTGCATATGGATTTGTTTGGACCTACCTCTAGTAGTAGTCTGAATCATAAATGGTATTGCTTAGTTGTCACTGATGATTTTTCTAGGTTTTCTTGGACTTTCTTTCTAAAAACTAAGGATGAAACATATACGATCCTTAGAAACTTCATAACAGAAATAGAAAATCTAAAAGACCTTAAGGTTAAAATTATCAGATGTGATAATGGAGGTGAGTTTAGGAACAAAGAAATGGATGATTTCTGTTCTAGGAAAGGTATTAAGAGAGAATTTAGTAATGCAAGAACCCCTCAGAAGAATGGGGTTGCTGAAAGAAGAAATAGAACTCTCATAGAAGCTGCAGGGACCATGTTGGCTGATACTAAACTTCCTATTACCTTTTGGGCTGAAGCAGTTAACACTGCTTGCTATGTCCAAAACAGAGTGTTAGTAACTAAGCCACTCAATAAGACACCATATGATCTTTTTAATGGAAGAGCCCCTGCTATAGGGTTCTTAAGACCCGATTTGGTGTAAGTCAAGATTCTTAATACCTGGACAACTTAGGAAAGTTTGATGCTAAAGCAGATGAAGGTTACTTTGTAAGATACTTCCTAAATAGTAAAGCATTCAGGGTGTTTAACAAAAGTACCAACACATAGAGGAAAACTTGCATATAAATTTCCTAGAAAGTAAAGTCATTGATAAAGCAGGTGGTCCAAACTGGTTGTTTGATATTGAATCTCTAACCAAGTCTATGAATTATATACCAGTTGTTGGTGCAGGAACATCTTCTTCTAACATTTCAGGTACAAAAGAAGATGTAAAGCAAGCTGAGAAAGGATCTCCTCTAAGATTCATAGCTCTTCCAAATTGGTTTCATGAGGCTCAAATGATAACTACAAATGATGCTGCAAAGAAACGTGGTGGAATTCTTATTGATTCACCTCAAAAGGAACAAGAAGAGGTTCATACGGATAAAGATGTTTCTGAACAGGTTGAACATGAAGTGAATGAAGAAGTTCCTGAAAGCAGTGGAATCACGTTTCCCACTGCTAGTTCAAAAGAGTCATCTAAGCTCCCTTCAATCCCAACAGTGGAAACTGCTGTTCCCACTGTTAGTACACATGTTCCCACTGATAGTGAAAATATCTTCACCATTGATCCATCTGAGCCTCCTTCAACACCAACAGTGGAATCTACAGTTCCCACTGTTAGTACACCTGTTCCAACTGTTATCAAATCTAGGGGAGGATTGAGATACTCACAGCCACCATCTATATCCAATGCTGTTTCATCTGAGAACAGAGTGGAAGATTTCTTTGGAGATTCAACTCATGCAACTAGATTGAATGAAGTGGAAGCTGATCTAAGCAATATGGAGACTACAATTCAAGTTAGTCCAACCCCCACTCTCAGATCCATAAAATCAGCCCAAAAATCAGAAAATTGGTCCTAGTTGATACACCATTTTTAACCAGACCATAAAGTCTAAGAATGTTGATGAACAAAGCTTTCTAGCCACAATTCCATCAAAAACTGATCCTGATCTCCTACTGTTATGTCTATTTTCAGCCTTTCTATCTTAAAGAAAACCAAAAAGATCTCTTAAGCCTCTCAAAGATTCAAGTTGGGTAGAAGCTATGCAAGAGGAGCTCCTACAGTTTCAGATTCAGAATGTTTAGGTTTTGGTTGACTGTCCAAAAGGGGTAAGACCTATTGGGACAAAATGGGTTCTTAAAAACAAGAAAGATGAAAAGGGAATAGTCATTAGAAATAAGGCCAGACTGGTGGCTGAGGACATAACAGGGAAGAGTGGTATAGATTATAAGAAGTCTTTGCACCATTGCAAGGATTGAGGATAACAGGTTTATTTTATCGCCCATGCCTTCCTAATATGTTTTATAGTATATCAAATGGATGTAAAAAGATGCATTTCCTTTATGGCACATTGATGAATGAAGTGTATGTGATTGCAGCCTCCTGGTTTTTCAAGATCCTCATTTCCACACAAATGCCTATAAGGTGTCAAGGCTATGTATGGACTTCACCCAGCACTAAAGCCTGGTATGGTACCCTGTTCTAGTATTTGTTGGATAATGGCTTTCAAAGAGGTACTATAGATCAGACTTTGTTTATCAGGAAGCACAAAGGAGAGTTTTTGCTAGTACAAGTGTATGTGGATGACATTATATTTGGGTCATCCAATCCAAAGCTGTGCAGAGAATTTGAGGCTCTCATGCATGACAAATTCAAAATGAGTGCTATGGGTGAACTCAGTTTCTTCCTAGGTCTGCAAGTGTTACAAAAGAAAGATGGCATATTCCTCTCTCAAGATAAGTATGTTGGTGATATTCTGAAAAAGTTTGGGTTCTCAGACCTCAGGTCAGCAAACACTCCCATGGATAGAGAGAATCCTTGGGGAAAAGATGGAACTGGTAAAGATGTGGATCTTCATTTGTATAGATCCATGATTGGAATCTTAATGACTCCACTGCATCAAGTCCAATATTATGTTTTGCTGTATATTAGTACATATGCTAGAACATCAGTGACACCCAAAGAATGCCCATCTCAGGCAGTTAAAGAGAATCTATTAGGTACCTAAAAGGACATCCTAAGTTAGGACTTTGGTATCCTAAAGAGTCTCCCTTTGACTTAGGTGGGCATATCAGACAGATATTATTGTGGTGCAAGACAAGATAAGAAGTCAACCACTGAGGAATGTCAGTTTGTTGGGAAGAATTAAATCCTCTTGGCAATGTAAGAAGCAGACCATTGTGGCCACTTCCACAACTAAGGCAGAGTATGTTGCAGCTGCAAGTGGATGTGGGCAAGTTCTTTTGAACAAAATTAGCTTCAAGACAATGAGGTACAATTTATATCAAGACACACTAAGAAAAATCTAGAAATAACAGTGCAATTTGAATAGTCACAAATCCTGTCTACATTCTAGTACAAAACATAATGAGAAAATACAACATTTGTATAAGAGACTGCTTTGAAAAGAAACTACTTATAAGGGATCATAATCATACAGAAGATAATGTAGCAGACCATTTCACAAAAGGCCCTTTGATGTGGCAGATTTCCATTACGATAGTTTATCAGTAATGGAAATGCTTGACCCCTAATATGTCTATCTCATGATTTTTGTAAAGTTTTGTATAGGATTTGCACTGCTATTAGATCAATAAGTGTTTATACTGCTAAAGTAAAATGCAACTGTTAGTCATTTTTCCACTGTTAGGTTTTCCACTGTCCAGTGTAAAGTTTTCCACTGTTGGGCACAATTCCATTGTTAGTGTTTTCTTAGTTTTTTCGACTAACAATTGCCGAATTGACAAGTCATGAAAAGAATTCCTATGCTATCATCAAAGAGTCCAAGGGATGAAATCACATCAAAGTAGTATATCTGGTAAAGATTAAATTTCCTCTTGGATGGGATTAAGGAACCTCTAGGATTAGGGTATTCATAGAATACTCATGGTCAGTCCTAGACTGGCCCCACTAGTGAATGAAGGTTAAAATACTTGCTTAAGTTTTTTTAACTTTTAAGGCACTATAGTATGAGACCTCATTCATGGGTTATACACAAATTTGGTCACAAGAGTTGCTCCATGATCTCTCTAAAGCTTTCTTAGTGAGCATGCGGTGTGCTGTGTCATTTAGGGTGTGTATTATTGAAGAAAGTCTTGTACTCCAAGACAATTTGACCTAGAATGGACGTGGTAGGTGGTGCCTCAGGGAAAATTTCAATGGGTTTAAACAGGGGAGACATGGTTAATATGTGTACAATTGTTCTTCATGGGTCAGAATAGCGAGCAAAGGACTCATGAATTCAATGCATTGTCTCTCTTGCTTTGCACGTGTGTATGTATGATAGGGTAGGTCATACTTTTGATTAAGTGAAGAAAGTTGATACCCTTAGGAATATTTCCTACTGTTAGACTACAAAGTTCCCACGGCTAGACTTAGTTCCCACTGTTTGACTTTTTTCCCACTGACAATATAGCTGTTGGCACTATTAGGCTCAAAAGTTTGTTTCATTAATTAAATAGTCATTGATATTTTTTTAGGCTGCTTACCTTATTATATAGCTTCTTATATAGACTTCAAGATATGTTCTGTTTCTTACTAAAAGATTTTCTATCAACCTAAAATCTCGATTATCTTGTTTCAACTCTATCAATAATTCTTTTAAGTACCTATATAATCTCAATTCAAGTCACCCACAGTACCAACACCTCCAATAATCCTTAACCCAGAACCCTCATCATGACTAAACTTGCTTTTTGTGATTACCATAACATGGTGGCAAATTTGGAGAAAACAGAGCATAACATTGATTTCCATCAGATAGTGGACTTTCTTCAAGCCTCTCACATTAGGAATGGCTTTGACGCTTAGTCCTACATTTTATGTTTCAACACATCCTAACAGTTTGTCCCTGCTTAGATCAAAACCAGCTGATGGGAGAAACTAATATTCTTGCTAAAATCAATGGCAAGCAAAGGACTATCTCTGAATCATCAATTAGGAGGCATCTCAAACTGAATGATGAGGAAGGGATTAGTACTTTGCCTGACAATGAACTTTTTGAAAACCTTTCACTGATGGGTTACAATATTTTTCCAAATCAACGATTTTCTTTTCAAAAAGGTCAAATTTCATGTCAGTGGGAGTTTCTGATTCATACCATTATGCAGTGTTTAAGTCCAAAAAGTACTAGTTTTAATATTTTTTTAAGCTATAATATTGCTAAACTGCTCTTGTAAGTCTTGCCACAAACAGGAACTTACAACTTTTCTAAGATATTTTTGATGGTGTGGAGAGGAA
The DNA here is from genome assembly GCA_026074375.1 of Tanacetum coccineum. Lineage (NCBI taxonomy): Eukaryota > Viridiplantae > Streptophyta > Magnoliopsida > Asterales > Asteraceae > Tanacetum > Tanacetum coccineum. The sequence goes on from BQNB010150638.1 coordinate 9,018, forward strand.
TGTCAACAGTAAGTGGTAAATTTTCTAATGTACCCTAGGTTTATTGAAAAACTTTTGAAAATGAGTCAATTTGGTATTGTCCAACATTCTACAATTTATCCTGTTCCCTTTTAAACTCAAAAGGTTTTTACAACTTTAAGAGTCAACAGTCCTAGTTTTTCTGGGAGGACTGTTCCATTGTTTGATACCATGATTGTTCCACAGGGTTAAGGCTCAGAAAACCAACTTGATCCCTATCACACACCCTCATCATGTTTCTCCACCTCATCCAACTCACACATCCTCACCTCGTGAAATATAATCCGCTCCTCCAGAAGCTCAAACTACTCCACAAGCATCTCTACCTCACACAACAAATATTCCATCTCACACTCCCAATCCTAGGAGAATGACCAAAAGGGTTATACAGATTTCTGAGTCTAAAGCACTTTCACCTGTTGCAGATGAGACTGCACCTCCCACAAGAGGTGATAGATATGGAGAGGCTTTCCCTACTGCCACTAGCTTAGATGCAGGGCAGGACAGGGAAAACATACCTAAGACCTCTGCCATGCCTTATGAATCATTTTCAAGGGTTACTTCTCTTGGTGGTGATGAGGGTAGTCTGAAACAAACGCTTAAGGAATTGATGGAATTTTGTACCACTTTGCAAAGCCAACAAACTCAAATGGCTAACAAAATCCAGAGTCAGGACCTTGAAATCAAGCAATTGAAGGCTAGGATTCAGACTTTGGAGGATGCTCAAAAGCCAAACCCACCCGCGCCGCCGCCCCCCCCCGCAAAGGTGTCCAAGAGAATGCTCCCAAACAGGGAGGAATAATCAAGGGGAGGTATAATGTGTTTAAAGGTGAGTGCCTGAAAAAGATAGTAGCAGATAATGTATAAAGGACGAGAGAGTACAGGAGATCTAGCAAATGTTTTGAGTTCTATGTAAGCTGCAAATATCCTAGCTAGTGGAGGTTTGAAGGAAGTTTTTACCACTACTAGTCTACAACCTATCCCCCAGTTTAGTTCAAATGAATTTCCATTGCTATTAGTCACTACTAGTGAGAAAGATCCCACTGCTGATGTTCTTACCACTGCCAGAGATACAACACCTTATACAAGAAGACCAAGAGCTTCAAGAGGGGTAGTCATCAGATCTACATCTCCTATTCCTATTAGTATACCATCTGCTAGGAAGGAAGACAAGAGGAAAGGGAAGGAGATTATGACAAAACCAGAGAAGCCTGCTAAAGTGCAAAAGTCAAGAACAAATGAGTTTACAATTAGACTAGAGAATTACTAAGAAGAAATTGTATCATGAAGATCAAAGCATTAGAGAACAGATTAAAAAGAGTCATGCAGAGAATGCCAGGATCATGCTGAAAAGATCATAGACAAATGATTAATGAGCTTGACGAGAGTAATGAATGATAAACAAACAATTGCAAGAATATAAGAAGTTGAAATGATCTGACCATTGAAGGAAACTGAGTTAATCACAATAACTCATTAACTAACAGAAAGATTTTGCTAGAAATCAATGAAATCCCAAGCTCACAACTATGTTGGGCATCAAAATCTGAAAGAAGAAAATTTTACACATCTGTCTTAAGAAGCCATGCTGGATGGAAGACAAAAGACTTCAGGGGAATGACTTTTGATCAGTTAGAAGAAAAGTTTATTCCAGTTTGGGAAAGCATACAAGATTTTGTGCCTATGGATTCCAAGAAAGAAAGTGAAAGTCTCAAGAGGTCAGGAATCCTATTGGAGAAAGTCAAGGCAAAAAGGTTGAAGACAAGTGATGTTTCAGCTCAAGAACAACAAGAAAGTGATAATCAGGATGAGATTATCAATCTTCAACAATGGGCAGTTACTAGGGGAAGAGACGTTCAGTGAATATTACTCCTTCAGTTGTCAAGGTATCCATATGTGATTGAAAATTTACAGGACAAGCTAAGGGAGGTATATCAGATATTTAGAGTTGGACAAGCACCAAAGGTATATTCTTACTTTGAGTCTATGCTTAAGGATTTTGACAGAGATGACTTGGTGACACTATGGAAGCTAGTCAAAGATAGGTTCAAGACAGAACTCCCAAAGAGTGACCTGGAAAGATGTCTGTTTTGGCCTTTAAAGGTCATGTTTGAACCTGTTACCACTGATCTACTATGGCAGTTTGAAGCTGCTATCCAGAGTTGGAAGATGTACAAATCATGTAAAGTTCACTGCCTATCAATGGAAGGAATAATTATCTACATGCTTAATGAGGTTGAGTATCCTTTTCAAAAGACTACTCTTAAGAAGATGCTTGATCACAAGTGTGAAGTAAGTGAATTTAATGAAGATGTGATTCAGATGATCAACCTAATTAGAGGACAGCTCAAGAAGGAATAAGGGGTTTAAAGCATCCTCTCCAAGAAATCATTTTATTCTGGAAACTTGATATGAAGATGAAGTATCAAGTTTAGGGGATGATTGTTGGCAATAAAATGCTCTAAGGCATTCCCACTGTTAGTTGAAAGGTTCCCACTGTTAGTTGAAAGGTTCCCACTGTTAGAAGAACTTCCCACTGTTAGTATATTTTCCCACTGCAAGGTTTCCACTGCTAGAAGACTTTCCACTGCTGATTGAAGATAAGGATTACTCAGAGTCAAAGACGCGTTATTGTTATATATATATATATATATATATATATATATATATATATATATATATATATATATATATATATATATATATATATATAATGTACTCTGATTATCCCTGTGATTTAGGAGATCTAGTTAGGTCTTATCTTGTACAGGGCTCCTTGTGCTATAAAAGGAGTCCTTAGGTTAGAGTAGTTGATATACATTGATCATAGACATACATCTTACACATACTACTCTCATAGCTTTAAGGTTTTGTAAACCCTAGTACTTTTGAGTACTCGTATTATTCAATCAATAATATTAAGGCTTGTTGGTTATTCACTGTTCCATTCTATTACCATTGTTATTCTTCTTAAACACTAAAGGTTAGATTCCGCATAGCCTTTAGTGAAACATTTCAACAAAGTTTCTCACATTATTATCTTGTGATTACCAAGGTAATAATAACCTTATAACCTAAGGCAGTAGATCTAGAGTTTTGGGACTCAACACAGTTCCCCATCACTATACTGGGAACTACATGCCCTCAAGACCTGACGTATCCTTTGTTAGGTTAGATGATTCTGTCTATAAGACTAAAATAAGTGAAACTAAAACTTGTATATCTAAGACTAGTAAGGATATTGTAGAAAAGCCTAAAACTGTTAGGCCTAGTGCACCTATCATTGAAGATTTGAGGACACTGATATTATAATTATAGTGTGAGTTAGACCTCTAAATCTGATCATACAAAACTAAACATAACTAAAATCAATTTGTCAAATCAATGAAATGAGAAATCTGTTAATAAGGAAAATACACATAGGCACGTAAGTATCCTAGAAAAGTCCAGACCTAGGAAAATAGAAGAAACTGGAAAGGGATGATGACTCAGAAACTAGGAAATGGTTTTGAGTTTATAAAGAAAGCTTGTTTTGTATGTGGGAGTTTCAACCATTTAATCAAAGACTGTGATTTTCATGACAATAAAATGGTAGAAAAACCTGTGTTGAATAATAAGGGAAGGGTTACTGGTCAAAGGGAAATTAGACCAGTATGGAACAATGCTCAGAGGGTGAACCACCAAAATAAATTGACTCACCCACATCCTAAAAGGAAGTTTGTTCCAACAGTTGTATTAACAAAGTCAGGGCAAGTGCCAGTTAATGCTGTTAAGCAAAGCTCTCCAAGAGCAACAACATCAATTAGTACTGCCAGGCCTGTTAATACTGCTGCCCCTAAATCAAAAGTGAATGATGCATTACCCAAAACATATTCTTATTTTAAAGCACATTCACCAGTAAGAAGGGCTTTTAACCAAAAATCAGCAGCTAAAACCAATAATCTTAATGAAAAAGTTAAAACTGCTAAGGTTAACAATGTAACTACTGTTGGGCCAAAAGCAGTAGTTAGTGCTGCTAAGGGAAATGGGGAAAATGCTGTTAAGTCCTCAGCATGCTGGATTTAGAGACCAACAGGAAATGTTATTGACCATACCTCCAAAGACAGTGGATCATACATGATAAAAGATTTGACTATGTTTTGAATCTACAAGTCAGACTAAGTCTGTAATGGCTTGGGTCCCCAAGAGAAACTAATTCTCTCATTTTAGTAGGGTAATCCATAATATACATTACAAGATCAAGGGATTTTTGACAGTAATGCTCCTAGGATAATGATGTACTGGAAACAAGTCATTTCTTACAGATTATCAAGAGATTGATGGTGGATTTGTTGCATTTGGAGGAAGTCCTAAAGGAGGTAAAATTACTGGAAAAGGTAAAATTAGGACAGAGAAATTAGACTTTAAAGATGTATACTTTGTAAATGAACTTAAGTTTAACCTTTTTTCTGTCTCATAAATGTGTGGCAAGAAAAATAGTGTTCTTTTCACTGAGACTGAATGTCTTGTTCTATCTCCTGACTTTAAGCTACTTGATGAAAGTCAAGTCTTGCTTAAAGTTCCCAGACAGAACAACATGTATAGTTTTAATCTAAAGAATGTTGTTCCTTCAGGAGGTTTGACTTGTTTATTTGCAAAGGCTACAATATATGAGACTAATTTATGGCATAGGAGGATTGGTCATATAAACTTTAAAACTATGAATAAACTTGTGAGGGAAAACCTTGTAAGAGGATTGCCTTCAAAGCTTTTAAAAATTAACCATACTTGTATTGCTTGTCAGAAGGGAAAGCAACATAAAGCCTCTTGTAAGACCAATCTTGTGAGCTCTATTAGCCAACTCTTACAAATGTTACATATGGACTTATTTAGCCCAACGTTTATAAGGAGTATTAATCACAAGACATATTTCCTTGTTGTCACTGATGACTAAAGTTATTAGTTGGTTTTCTTTTTGCCACCTAAGGAATGAGACTAGTGGAATCCTTAAAACTTTTATACTGCATAGAAACCCAAAATAAATCATAAAGGTTAAAATCATCATATGTGACAATAGGAACTGATTTAAAAATAATGCATAACATTATGAAGATAAAAGGGATTAAGAGGGAATAAAGTGTTGCCCGAAACTCCACAACAAAATGTAGTTGCTAAAAAAAGAATATGACAACTAATAGAGGCCGCTAGGACTGTGGCTAAAGCAATTCATTATTACCTACTACATTTGGCTAAATCATTTAGTACTAGCTTGTTATGTTTCAGAATAAAGAGTGTTAGTGACCAAGCCTCACAACAAGACACCTTATGAACTATTACATGGTAGACCACCTAGTATAAGCTTTATGAGACCTTTTGGGTGTCCTGTGACCATTCTTAATACCTTAGATCCCCTAGGAAAATTTAATGGGAAGGCTGATGATGGGTTCTTGGTTGGATACTTTATAATAGCAAGACTTTTAGGGTATTTAACACTAGAACTAGGAAAGTAGAAGAGAACATGCACGTAACCTTTCTTGAAAACAAACCCAATGTTGCAGGGAGTGGACCAGATTGGCTCTTTGATATTGATTTACTAACAAACTCTCTGAATTATAAGCTAGCCACTGCAGGGAATCAAACTAATAGGAATGAAGGTATCAAAGATAATGTTGATGCAGTACCTACTCAACAATATATTCTGCTACCATTACTTTCTGATAGTCCACAGAGCTCAGGGGATGCAGTTGCTGATGATACTAGTAAAAGACTACTGAAGACCAGCAAATGAGAGTGAAAGAAATGGTCAAGAGAAGGAAGGAGGAGCTTCAAATAAAGAAGGTAACCAGAATGTGAAGGATTTTAGAGCTGAATTGGATAAATTACTTGTTCAACAGAAGGAAGGTTATGCTAACAGCACTAACAGAGATTCTACTGTTAGTCCATCTATTAGTGCTGCTGGGAAAAGTTTTGTTAATGGTGATGATCTTCCAACTGATCCTCTTATGCCTAATTTGGAGGATACTACTGATCTTCTAAATACTAACATTTTTAGTGGTGCATATGATGATGAAGATGTGGGTGCAGAGGCTGACCTCAACAACTTGGAAATAACCATGAATGTCAGTCCTATTCCTACAACCAGAATTCATAAGGATCATTCTAAAGACCAGATCATTGGAGACATAAATTCAGCTACTCAAACAAGGAGGATGACCAAAATTTCTAAAGAACATGCCATGGTCAGTTACATTAACAAGCAGAGAAGAACAAATCACAAAGATTATCAAAACTGCTTATTTGCTTGTTTTCTCTCTTAAAAAGAACCCAAGAAGGTGATTCAAGCTTTGGCAGATTCAAGCTAGATAGAGGCAATGCAAAAGGAGCTTCTGCAATTTAAACTTCAAAAGGTTTGGACTCTGGTGGATCTTCCTAAAGGTAAGAGGGCTATTGGAACTAAGTGGGTGTAAAGAAACAAGAAAGATGAGAGAGGAATTGTAGTTAGAAACAAGGCAAGACTGGTTGCACAAGGTTATACCCAAGAAGAAGAAATTGATTATGATGAGGTTTATAAGGTAGAAAAAGCTTTATATGGTCTACATCAAGCTCCTAGAGCCTGGTATGAGACCTTGTCTACCTACTTATTAGAAAATAGATTAAGAATAGGCACTATAGATAAGACTTTATTCATCAAGAAGGACAAAGGTGATATCCTGTTAGTGCAGGTGTATGTTGAGGACATCTTCTTTGGGTCTACAAAGAAGTCTTTATGTGTTGAGTTTGAGCAGATGATGCACAAGAGATTCCAGATGAGTTCTATAGGGGAGCTCACTTTTTTCTTAGGGTTGCAGGTAAAGCAGAAAGATGATGGAATTTTCATCAGCCAAGACAAGTATGTGGCTGATATATAGAAGAAATTTGATTTCTCTTCAGTAAAGACAACAAGCATGTAACACCCCCATTTTTACATATAGCAGCGGAAGCTAATCTGGGATA